>JAJMLM010000010.1:0-137720 GCA_030569635.1 Pichia thaimueangensis | reverse complement strand
TCGAAGAGATATATCAGCCATCTTGCTTTTGCCAAATTGACTTATGCTAGTATGCAGTTCCATGGTTTGATCATAAATGGTACTTGTTTAAGGTTGAAGATTCTTTAAGCAAGGCAATGGTAAGTCGTACGCGTTCCTTGTTAGGTTATGCAGTAATTAAAAGGTGGAAAAGCGTTTTATAGTCTCTATTCTCAGCAGAAAACAGACTAAAATCAACTAAAATCAACCAAAATTGTCAACAATCACCCGTCACAAAATTGAATAAACAATTTCACTCCGCGGGTTTGTTGCGCATTGTTGCGCATTGTTGCTCGCCCAAAAAGGAAATAATTCTACCAGATCAACAAAGTTGAATTTGGGCGCTCGGGAAAACAAAGTGAGCGAATGCCGAAAGCCAAAACGAAACTGCATATGTGTGGGAGCTTACGAGGTATGTATTAAAAGCAATTATATAGAGCTGGTTATATAATTAGACGACAGTAAATAAATGAACATTAAAGAAAACAATGAACAAAATTTTATAAAAAGAACAAAAGTTAAGGGCAGGTATATTGGTTAACAGCAGGAAACTTTTCAAATTATTGATAAGAAGAAACCAAATGAAAGTAGAACTGCAAATCTGCCGCTTCTTTTGAGATCAACTTCGTTGGCTGCTCCTTCATAATAAGAATATGCTGAGGAAATAGAATATGTAGTTGTGGATGTAGATTTTAAAATATATGTAATGGAGGAGGGCACATATTTAGAAAAAGTGGTTGATGCCGTAGTTGAACTATCAATACTTGTTACTTCGAAAGGTATACTGAAAGTTTGAGAGGTTAATTCGTTTGAAGACTCTGCTGGTGTGGATTGAATCGTTATGTTAGTAAGTGTGGATATTGTAACAGTGGTTGTAACATCAGAAGTAGTTGGTTCAGGTGTGATACTTTCAAAAACACTTGATTCAGTCGTGGTTAAAGTAGAAACATTCGGAACAGTTAATATAAAAGTACTAGCTGTTAAAGTTGAAATTGATAATGATTTTAATGGCTCAGAACTGGATGGGAATTCTGGAAGTGGAGTCCAACTCAATTCTAAGGTCGTAGATGTCACTGAAGTTGAGTTAGAGTAAAAAAATGATGCAATTGGTGGTGCTGGCACGGAATTTGAAGAGAATAATGAAGATGAAACAATACTTGAAACAATTGGTGGTGGAACTTGTGATGTTGATACGCTTGGAATAGCTGATGACAACATCACGGCACTGGTTACTTGTAAAGATGATGATGAGGATAAACCAATACTCAAGCCGACTGGTGGTGGCACTGCTGATGTTGATGCAGCAGCAATTGATGAGATTGAGCCATCAAGAATTGAGGATGATGATGATGATGATGATGATGATGCAACTGGCGCAATTGAAGATGTTGAATCACTAAATCTTAGCGAAGACGATACAGCAGAAGGCGACAAAACAACGCTTGAAACAATTGGTGGTGGAATTTCTGATGTTAATAACGAAATGGAAGATGCCACAGAAGATGCCACAGAAGATGATAAAGATATTGAAGACGACACGGCTAAAGAATTTGTTAATGATTTGGAAGCAACAGATGAAAGCACTGATAACGTGCCTCTTGAAATTGCAGAATTGACTATACCTGACGATGATACCAAAGTTTCTAAAATATCGGATGATAAACTAGATTCTTTTGGTGCAATAGATGATATCACCCTGAATAATAATGATGATGGAATAACACTCGATGATGCCACAACATTCAATAAAGGAACACCAATGAATGATGCAACAGCACTTGAGGATGCCACAGCACTGGCTGATGTAACAGCACTATATGATTGAATAACATTGAATGATTTAATAGCACTAGATGATTTAACAGCACTAGATGATGCAATAACACTGAATGAGGTAATAACACTGGATGATGCCCCAGCAATAGATGATTGAATAGTACTGGATGATGCCACAACACTAGACGATGTAATAACACTGGATGGTGTCACAGCACTATATGATCCAACAGAACTAGAGGATGTAATAACACTGGATGGTGTCACAGCACTATATGATCCAACAGAACTAGAGGATGTAATAACACTGGATGGTGTCACAGCACTATATGATCCAACAGAACTAGAGGATGCAATAACACTGGATGATGCCGCAGCAATGGATGATGGATTAGCACTGGATGATTGAATATTACTTGATGATGCAATAATACTGGATGATGCCACAAAACTGGATGATGTAATAACACTGGATGATCCAATAGCACTAGATGATGCCGCAGTAATAGATGATTTAACAGCACTAGATGATGCAACAACACTCGATGATGCAACAGAACTAGATGATTTAACAGCACTAGATGATGCAACAACACTTGATGATACAATAACACTCGATGATGCCACAAAACTGGATGATTGAATAACACTCAATGATTGAATAGCACTAGATGATTTAACAGTACTAGATGATACAATAACACTGGATGGTGTGGCAGCACTAGATGATTTAACAGTACTTGATGATGCAACAACACTCGATGATGCAACAGAACTAGATAATACAATAACACTGGATGATGCAATAACACTTGATGATACAATAACACTCGATGATGCCACAAAACTGGATGATTGAATAGCACTAGATGATTTAACAGCACTAGATGATTGAATAGTACTTGATGATGCAACAACACTCGATGATCCAATAACACTCGATGATTGAATAGTACTTGATGATGCAATAGTACTTGATGATTGAATAGCACTAGATGATGCAACAACACTAGACGATTGAATAGCACTAGATGATGCAACAACACTGGATGGTGTGGCAGCACTAGATGATTTAACAGCACTAGATGATACAATAGCACTAGATGATCCAATAACACTCGATGATCCAATAGCACTAGATGATCCAATAGCACTAGATGATGCCGCAGCAATAGATGATTTAACAGCACTAGATGATCCAATAACACTAGACGATTGAATAGCACTAGATGATCCAATAACACTGGATGATCCAATAGCACTAGATGATGCCGCAGTAATAGATGATTTAACAGCACTAGATGATCCAATAACACTAGACGATTGAATAGCACTAGATGATCCAATAACACTAGACGATTGAATAGCACTAGATGATCCAATAACACTCGATGATCCAATAACACTAGACGATTGAATAGCACTAGATGATCCAATAACACTCGATGATGCCACAAAACTGGATGATCCAATAACACTGGATGATCCAATAGAATTAGATGATGCCGCAGCAATAGATGATTTAACAGCACTAGATGATTTAACAGCACTAGATGATACAATAGCACTAGATGATCCAATAACACTCGATGATCCAATAGCACTAGATGATGCCGCAGCAATAGATGATTTAACAGCACTAGATGATCCAATAACACTAGACGATTGAATAACACTAGATGATACAATAACACTGGATGGTGTGGCAGCACTAGATGATTTAACAGCACTAGATGATACAATAGCACTAGATGATTGAATAACACTAGATGATACAATAACACTGGATGGTGTGGCAGCACTAGATGATTTAACAGCACTAGATGATACAATAGCACTAGATGATGCAATAACACTTGATGATACAATAACACTCGATGATGCCACAAAACTGGATGATTGAATAGCACTAGATGATGCAACAACACTCGATGATGCAACAGAACTAGATGATTTAACAGCACTAGATGATGCAACAACACTAGATGATGCAACAACACTCGATGATACAATAACACTCGATGATTGAATAACACTCAATGATTGAATAGCACTAGATGATTTAACAGCACTAGATGATGCAACAACACTAGATGATGCAACAACACTCGATGATACAATAACACTGGATGGTGTGGCAGCACTAGATGATTTAACAGTACTAGATGATACAATAACACTGGATGGTGTGGCAGCACTAGATGATCCAATAACACTCGATGATCCAATAGCACTAGATGATGCCGCAGTAATAGATGATTTAACAGCACTAGATGATCCAATAACACTAGACGATTGAATAGCACTAGATGATGCAACAACACTAGATGATACAATAGCACTAGATGATCCAATAACACTCGATGATGTGGCAGCACTAGATGATTTAACAGTACTAGATGATACAATAACACTAGATGATACAATAACACTGGATGGTGTGGCAGCACTAGATGATTTAACAGTACTAGATGATGCAACAACACTCGATGATGCAACAGAACTAGATAATACAATAACACTGGATGATGCAATAACACTATATGATGTGATATAAGTAGAAGATTCTTTTGCTAAAAAAGATGAGATTTTAGAAGATGTTAAACTGGATAATGATGCCTTTTCTGATGACTTATACGAAGAAAGTAATATTGATGAAGTAGGACAAACAAACGATGGAACAATCTGATTGGAAACAGTGAGGATAGTGGTGATGGTAGAATCAGAATAAGTTGTGACAGATGCAGTGTTAACAAATGAACCAGTGATGGCAGATGATTTGGCACCAGTCAAGGCACAGGAGGTGGTAGGAACAGTGACGGTGGATTTTCCAACAACAACTAAGGTGGTGCCAGTAACACATAACGCAGTTTCGGAAACACCAGAACAGCCGGTAACATAGGTGGTTTGTGTGGATGTAGTTGGTATGGTGGAGGATGATGGAATTATTGATAACGTAGATGAAATAACATAGGAAGAAGACGAAGGAATTGCTGACGAAGAAGTTATTGTGGTTGTGGTTTTAGCGGCTGTGTCTGTTAATGGACAATAAGTAACAACAGTATAAGTAGTACCACTTGTAACTATAACTTCAGTTGTCTGATAAGATTGCACTTCTACCGAAGCAGCAGAAATAGTTGTGTATGTAGTAACTGTTGAAGTCGCATTACCGGAAACGATTGTTTCTGTGACTAAAAGTTCAGGAATAGATGTAGTTTCACAATCATCATATTGGCAAATTGTTGTTGCAACATATGTATAATAACTTGAAGATTGTGGAGAAAGTTGATAAATAGTTGCTGTAACTTCAAAAGCATATATGTCATCATCGGTGACAATAACTATATCCCAAACAGTTGTGAAGATACCATATTCAGGATAAGAAACCGGAGGAGAAACGTATCTGGCAAAAGTACCGCTATCTGGATTGGTATTAAGAGTACTATAAGCTTGGAAAACAGTATCATCACTATTATCATAATCAGATGAATCTATATCAGTACATGAATCATCAGAAGTACATTCTTCCCAAGAACTTCTAATATCATCATCCCAAACAAAGCTAGTGAAAAGTTGATTTTGTAAGACAGCAACATAATCCCACGACTCATATGATGTTGGGATATCAATAACGACTCTATTGTCGTCATTAACAAAAATCCTAATATTTTCAGGTCCTACTGCTAAAGCAACAACTGATAGTAATAAAACTTGTAATAATTTCATAAACAACATTTTTAAGTAAGTTGAAACTTGATTAATGAGTGAATTTTCTGTTGAATATTTATGTGACCAACGTAAAAGAAATTAAAGGGTATAGATGTACCAATAACATTCTAAAGGAAATGAAAATTTTGTGACATGTAGAAAATCATCTCTTCTTATATATAATATATCTTTTCGACTTTAATATAACTTCTGAAACAAATGGTGCTTCAGAATGTTTTATATATATATATGAGAATTCAAGTAATTAAGATTAATAAGGTAATAAACGAGGAAAGGTAGTAAAGATAGTGAATTTTTAAACCAGAAAATTACCTTTTTGAGAGACCAAAGGTAAATCTTCCAAACATCTAAATGTTTAAACCTACCCTTATAGTGAAAACCTAACGGACGACAAAGAAATGCAACTGGAAAATATATGTATATGCATGTGTGTATGTATGATATACATACATGAGATTATGTTGTAAAAACTTAAAGGAATTAAAAAGAGTTGCATAATTCGATTGATTCTAAAGCGGCCGTTGCCGTCCAAATGAGGAAAGGTTTGCAATTGCGAATTGAGGGTGTGCATTAAATATCCATCTGTTTCGACTTAAAGTACCATTTAAGCATGCGTGATTTTCAAATGGTTTTGCTTGTTCAACGGAGTTTGACGAATTGAATTCTTTTTTGCGGTAAGTAATTAAGAGCGGAGAATTTATATATATATATATATATAGAGAAATGTAAGTGACAACTGACAATTGACAATCCTCGTTGTTTAATTCTTGATCAGTGATCTATTCATCATGAATTATTGTTTTCGCGTTATAGGCAGTAAATTTAGATAGGCTATATCGAGGGCTCATATATAAGTTTGGGAGTTGGATACTAAATTTATTGAAGTATTTGCTACGTAGGTGTTGTAAGCTATATAGCTCTCGTATTTTAACGTGTAAGAGGTTTGTGATAGTCAGACAGCATGTAATGATATCAAAAGAAAAAGGTAGACAGTTTAATTTAAAAATTTTCCCTTGTTTTTCAGTTTTCTGTGGTATTTTCCGCAGCTTCAGATTTATAGTTGCGACCATAAAATTATGCAAAATATATGATATGAAATAGATAAAATTTTCTTGTTAAACTACAAGATATATAATATGGTGGATAAATACTGATATGTTATATATATAGAAAATGTTAATGTTAATGAAAAAAATTCAACGATCTAAAGCATAAAAGTTGGAGTAGTATTAAACCGTAATATCAAAAATGTTTTTAATATAGTGAATAATTATTTATTTGTTTTTGATTTGTTTTGTGATAAGGATATTGCATATATTATTTATAATTTTTTAAACTAGTAAGACTGTAATTCTTTATTAGTCATTTCCAATCTAATCCAATTACTCAAACAATTCTGATCATAAACATCTTCTGGAGCAAAATAACCTGAATCTTCTGGGGCGATACATTTATCAGAATTTGGGATATTTTTATAAGGAGAATGATGATAACCTATATCTCTAAACCAGTGAATTTTCGATCTATCTTCAAATAAACCTAAACCGACGGAATGAACAGGAGCATCACCCCATCTTTCATAATAGAAACCACCAGCTTCTTCAAGGGCATCCATCCATTTTGAATAAGCTTCACCTCTATAGAAATCCATATCACCAATTTCGAAATTTGACCAGAAATGACAAGTTGAGTAACCACCTGTGATTTTAGAATAATCTGGATGTTGAACATTTTCAGTTAACCATTTGAAAGCACCATTTGGATGAACGTATTGAGGGTTTTCCTTCAAGAAATCCAAAGTGACAGGCCATAAAGTTTCAACAGTTAAAGGGTTATCATACAAAGAAATTGTAAAACCATAGGTTTTATTATTATCTTCCATGAATTTGAATAAATCATAATCAACAGTACAGAAATAATCAGTAGCAGGTTCAAATCTCCAATAGTATTTGAATTGCTTCAATCTATCCATATGATAGAAATAACCTGAATTGAATCTACACATATTATGATAAGAAACTTTATCAATATATTGAACACCTTTTTCTTTCAAGAGGGTTAATTTCTCTTTTTCAATATCTGGGTTGATATTATCAGGTTTATTCCACATATCAGCTGGAATTATTTCAAAATAGCAATCACTGACGGTATGTCTTTTGATTGTTTCTTTAAATTCTTCAGTGAAAGGTTCATCATTGATAAAAGTATAAGGGTAATGAAATTTATGATTCCAGTTAGTTTCTAATTGTCTTAAAGTATGGATGATATCTTCTAATTCTTGATTTCTAACTAAAGTTAATAAAGTTGCATTAGCTCTTGGATATTCATCTTTGCCTAAGACGACTCTAGTACCATCACTTTTCACATAATCATTATAGGTTAATTTTGAGAATTTTGGTTCTGTAATTTTTTTAGAATAAACTTCTCTAAAGAAATCCATATTTTCTTCAACAATATTATCCTTGATATTTTTGAAAACATTTTGATCAAATGTTAATTCTTTTTTGACCTGTTCCCAAGTCATACCATCTGGGTATTTATTTGCAGGAGATTTTGATTCAGACATCAACTTTGTATTGTATTGAATTCCAATTTCTTCCTCATTTGGACCATTATTGTTAAACAAATCACTAGCATCGAAAGAATTTGCAAGAGAAGAACGAGAAGATGTAGAAGAAGTGTAGAGAACGATCAGTATGATCGATATACCGAGTACCAACCATCTTACGATTCTCCTTGATATGAAGATCATTGTTTGGGTTTTGAAATAGGTGATGATGGGGATTGTGAAGGAAATAAAAGACCAGTAGAAAGAGTAGAGAAATGAAAACCTTCGAAGGTTGGACCTGGGAAAAAAAACGTGTACCTGGCTAAGGAATTTCTGATTCTTCTGATCACTCTTCGCTCAACACTCATCACCGTTCTCGATTCTCAAGTTCCAAATTCTCAAGTTCCAAATTCCACACAGTCCGCGTCCGCCGGTGGTTACTATTAGTTGTTGGTTCCTGGCCTGCCAGACAGCACGTTTTTGGGAGCTATTAATTCCAGCGAATCTTTTTGCGTTGTTAGATATTTTTGTTTTTTTTTCCTTTTTTTTTCGTTTTTTTTGTTTTTCGCGTCGCGCGTCGCCCTCGGGGGGAACTGAAGCTGGGGATGAGGGCCTTTTTTTTTGGCGTCGCGGCGTCGGCTCAGAGTTGAGGCTTGAGGGCTCAGGCAGGAGCCACAAGATCGCTGGGTGGCAAAAAACAGGAGGGTTACACTACCTATTCCTTTTCAATGGCACAGATCATACTGAGATTCTGAAATCACACATGCACAAACACCACAAACACCACAAACAACATAACCATCATGTACAGGCTCTCTACAACTCTTTATGGTCATGATGACGATGTCAAAGCGTTGGCCTCTGTCAATGACGAGCTTCTTGTCTCCGGTTCAAGAGATACAACAGTCAGAGTATGGAATAGACTTAATAAGGCAAAGGATTTCTCCAGCTCAATTATCAACTTCAAGTCATCCAAATTTATCAATGCTTTGACAATCTATAGGTACAATGATGATGTCTTTATTGTAAGCGCCGGAAATGATAATATGATCAATCTTACATCTCCAGCTGCAGTTGCCACCGATTTTGGTGGTAATGGTTCAGATAATTTTGATCAATATTGTCTGGTTGGTCACACCTCCAATGTTTGTACCTTAGATACGTACGATCAATTCATAATGAGTGGTTCTTGGGATAGTACTGCCAAAGTTTGGAATAAAAATGGTGAAATTATATATGATCTAAAAGGTCATGAAAATTCCGTTTGGAGTGTTAAATTTTTGAATGAAAGAGAATTCTTAACTTGTAGTGCTGATAGAACAATTAGAAAATGGAATGGAAATAGGCAAGTTAAAATGTTTATTGCACATGATGACGTCGTTCGTGATCTTCTGTTATTGCCAAATGGTGATTTTGCTTCTTGTTCAAATGATGCAACTATTAAAATATGGGACGGTATAAACTTTCAAAATAAAGCCACATTATTAGGTCATCAGAGTTTTATCTATTCTTTGGCCTTATTGTCCAATGGTGATATAGTAAGTTGTGGTGAGGATAGATCCGTTAGAATTTGGAGAGATAATCAATGTATTCAAATCATTACTTTACCATGTATGTCAATTTGGAAAGTTTTAACATTGGATAATGATGATATAGTTTTAGCCTCATCGGATTCCAAAATTAGAATATTTTCCAATAATGAATCAAGATTTGCAAAACAAAATCAAATTTTGGCATTCCAAAAGGAACTCGAAGATTCCTCTATTAGTGAATCTTCCTTTTTCAACGTTAATAAATCTCAACTTCCAGGTATTGAATCATTAAATACTTCAGAACCTAAAATTGAAGGTGAAACTAAATATGTTAGGTCAAACAAAAACACAATAGATTTATACCAATGGAATGAAAACAAATGGATCAAAATTGGACAAATGGTGGATGGTTCTTCAAGTAATCAAAAACAATTTTATAATGGTAGTTATTATGATTACGTTTTTAATATCGATGTTGAAGATGGTAAACCTCCATTAAAACTACCCGTCAATATATCCGATAATCCTTATGATGTTGCAGAAACTTTCTTAGCAAATTATAATTTACCACATTCTTATTTACAACAAATTGTTGATTTCATAATGCAAAATGCAGAAGGTGTTACCTTGGATGGGGAACCAAACAAAAGTAAATCTGGAATATTACCGCAAACTAACTATTTAACTTTTGAAAAACTTGATCAAGCCAAACTAATTTCTGCCTTCAAAAAACTGAATTCAAAACAATCACCGGAGAAGCAAATTACTGATAGTGTCGAAACTTTATTAATGTGTGAAGATTATGATAAAATTCACAAGGTGGCATTGGAAATAATTGAACATTGGAGTGATGATTCTAAATTATTGGGGTTTGACATTTTAAGAGCAATAATTACTTTGATTAAGCCATCTGAAGATTTATTCCCTATCATTAGAACAGGGTTAGAGTCACAACATTTGAATCCTAAAGTTGAAATGATGACAATTAGAATTTTAATTAATACGTTTGCAGCAAAAGGCTGGGGTGAACAAATGATGTTGGATGATGATATCTTGGGCATAATTTTTTCTGATTATTTATATGAAAATCTTTCAAAAGACGAGAAATTTTTCCCAATTACCGTATCTACATTACTTTTTAATTATTCAGTTTTAGCAAATAAATTTCAACTTATTAAATTCCAAGATAAAATATTAACAATTATAGATAAAGTTTTGAAAATTTCAACTGTTTTAAAAGATGAAGAATCAGCTTATAGATTGTTGGTTTCTATTGGAACTCTAAACATTTTAAAAAGTATACAAGATACAACAAAGTATCTTTCACCATTTGCTAGTTTAAACAGTGAAAGATTTCAAGTTATTAAAAAGGAAATAACTGAATAAATTATGTAAACTTTTTTTTAAATAAAATTAAATAATTTTCTTTTCCTTGAATTGTGTAACTACATGTTCATAAACTTTATCGACTGGTTCGTTACAATTAACTTTAACAACCTTGTTATGATCATCGAAATATTCAATAACAGGCATACTCGTTTGAATGAAAGTTGTGAATCTCTTTTTGATACTTTCTAAATTATCATCAGATCTACCTGAAGTTTTACCCCTTTGTAATAATCTCTGTAACATGACTTCTTCGGGACATTCAAAATATAATACCAGTTTACCTTCGGACACCATATCCTCGAAACTAAAAGCTTGATCCATTTTCCTTGGGAATCCATCAACAAGGAAATTTCTTGAACCTTTATCATAATTTTCAACAATGGCATTTTTCAACAAATTGATAGTAATCTCTTGTGGTACAATCAAACCTTCCTTTATATAATGATCGATCAATTCACCAAATTCACTACCTGGTGTATTCTTCTCCTTACGTAACAAGTCACCAGCACTTAAATGGACAAATTTATAATCAGCAACCAACTTGGCACATTGGGTACCCTTACCTGAACCTGGACCACCGAGAACAAAGACGACATTGATAGCATCCGGATATTTTTCACTTGGGAAAAGTGGAGATTTGAATTTTTTTGTTGAGCTTGTTGGATCAATCGAAGCAGTTGGTGGTTTTGTCGTGTTGTTCATGTTGTAATACGTTAATCCAATGGCTGCTATACCAAGAATAGTCAACGGCAAAAAATGGTTGGTTTTACCACCTGAACCACTGCCATTTGAACTCGCATAGAAACGCTTAACAACGCTACTTCTTTTTGGAAACTTAGAAGCTTGAGAAAGAGAGAAACGGTTAAAAGTTGTTAATGGTAGTCCTCTAGAAAACATCTTTAATCTGGAAAATTATTTTTTTCAAACTTCTAGTTCTGATAGGAACTAAGTAAATGTTAAGAAAAGGAAAATATTGACATCGAATTATGAGATTCTCTGAATGCGCTATTAATCTGTCTTCTAGAAAACTATACTCATCAACATTTTATCGTTTCCCACGGTGCGAAATGTGTTGATGTTATCATTGAGTTTAAAGTCTGAATCCTGAATGTACGAACTTCCGTAGTTGGAAAGCTCTGCACTATTGCTGTTGATAAAAGCATGGATAGAGATATATATGTTTAACAAATAATTTAGTTATATAAAATATATAAATAGAATAAATAAATTATAGAAAGAAACAAAAGAATTGAAAAGTAAACACTGATTTCTTTTTTTTATCTCTTTGTAAAATTAAGAATGAAAAATTTAGTTTAAGTTTGAGTTATTATAAATATGATATTTTGAGGAGAATAATGTGAAAAAAAGCGTTAGATTCACTGAATAATTTTTGATGTATCGTATATGATAAAGGGATCTTTTTTTTTTGTGTTTATATATAATATAGTTCATGAAATAGAAAGGAAAATGTAAAAAATTTCTAAAATACAATTTAGTAGAAGTTGATTACCATCTCATCATGGACATATCATTTCTGATTCTGTTATAATCGAATAAAGCTTCGATTTGACCAGTACCAGCAAGAGCGATATCTTGATCATATAAGTACTTTTGAGCCCAAGCAGAAATTGAAGAGGAAGTGACGGCATCAATGTGTGCAATAATTTCAGCTTCAGATGGAACATAACCTAAAGCAAAAGCTTCGGTTGCTAAAGCTTCAGATGTAGCAAGGGAAGATTCTGGAGTAGATAATAATTTCAATTTCAATTCAGCCTTTGCCTTTGCAATTTCAAGATCACTGATAGTACCAGCGGAGAATTTGTTCCAGTTCTTCAAAGCAAAATGAATGGTTTCATCATAGTTTCCAATATTATGGGAAGCAAAATAAGCACCCCATAAACCAACATCGGAATAACCTAATTGAAAATGTTCAAAGGAGTCAATTAAATGGTTTTCTTCAAGGAATTGAGCTAAAGTTGAACCAACAAATTTAGCATATGGAGAGGTAAGATCAAAGGTACCATTGATTTGAGCAGCAACTAAACCGGTATAGAAAGCTGCGGAATCTGTTAAACCAGGAGTTAAAACGGAGATTGCAGCATGAGCTTGGGGTAAGTTATCATCTCTTAATCTAACATCGGAACCTAAGAAAGAAGTTGATTCGAATGGAACCTTTGCACCAGTTGGGATTGATAATTCAGAAGCAAATTTGATTAATGAATCGTGGTCAATTTCAGAACCAACAGAAACAATTGCGACATTAGAGGAGACTAAGTTGCTTGCTAAATAGTTTTTAACATCTTGGTTTTCCAAAATTTCTAAAGAATCGGTTTTACCGTATTTTGGTAAAGCTAAGGAAGTACCTTGAAAAGCGGTACCAATCATATGTTCAATGACCATGTCCTTTGGAGAATTTTCAAAAGCTTCAACAGTAGCAATTGATTTGGCCTTTTGGTCAGCAAATTTAACATCTTCACTAACAATTGAATCTAATTGTTCTAAGGTACTTTTAACGGAAGCTAATGCACCGGATGAGTTACCGGTTGGGTAGGTAGCGGTTAAGAAACCGGTCACTTCCTTTTGATTTGAAGAATAATATTTAACACCTTCAGTTTTTAAAGCATCAGCTGCAGAGTTTGAAGATGAAACAAGGTTACCTAATAAGGAAGAAATACCTGAATTGTAAGCATTTTCAGATCTTGAACCTGAGTTTAAGTATACACCAACAGAAGGTTGAGCGGTTTGTGAAGGTTTCGTGACGACGGTAATACCGTTAGCTAATCTTGAAACGGCAGTTTTTGTTAATTGTCTTGAAGAAGTTGAAAATAATCTCTTTGAAAGCATGGTTGTTGTGGATATTTATGAGGGGGGATCTTTCTTGAAAAGAGGGCTTTTGATTAAAGAAGAATCAGTTGTTTCAATTTTGGAAAAAAAGTGTCAATGATGGTTCAGTGTATGATGGTGAGTCGTTGTTGCAATGCTGATAGGAAGGTGGTTGTGTGTGTGTAGCAGAGGTGTCTGCGGTGTGTTGGAGCGAGCGGTGGGTGAGGATTGGCCAGCGGGGCGGGCAGCGCTGATTGGCCAATGACGGGGCTCGAATATGAAGAGCCAAGAAAAATTGTGGCGTCGATCGGCGCGTACGACGTGAGAGAATGGTGCACGGGTGGGGAGTTTTCTGTTCGGCGGCGTTGCGCTGAGCTTTGACTTTTGGCCTTTGAGGGTGGATCTATGAAAGAAAAAGAGAAATAGAAAATTAGAGAGGAATAGTAGTAACATCAACCCCAGAAGACAGACCGATTCGATAATACACAAACCACAATAGATATGTCTGCCGTGAAGGATATAGCTAAGACTTTGCTCTCCAGAAGCAAGCCTATGAAGAGGTTCCCACAACCAGTCAGTATACCTTCCTCCTTCGTCAACACAAGAGTCATAAGGGACCATTTCAAGAGACAGATGTTTGAACAATATGAAGTTACGTCAAGAGCACTCAAGTTTATTGCTAGAAACTCTGCATTACCACAAAAGGTTAGATTGGAAGCACAAATTCAACTAAATGCATTGCCAAATTATACCAGAGCTAACCAACTGAGAGGTAGGTGTGTCGATTCAGGTAGAAGTAGGGGTGTCATTAGAGATTTCAGACTTTGTAGATATCAATTTAGAACCCAAGCTTTACAAGGTCTATTACCAGGTGTTAGAAAGGGTGTCTGGTAGGTCCATATTCCAATGAGTGTATAGCGTGTATATAGAAGATAAGCTAAATTAATGAAAAATTTTAAAATAAAAAGTAATCGTTGATATTATTATTAGAAAAGACTATAGAAAATAAAACCTATCAAAGGTGAAAATAATAAAAGATAAAAAGTATATTGTAGGGGCTGCTCAAATACGGCAATAGGTTGAAAAGTTTGGCGAATCATTAAAAGATAATTTCACCTTCATCAAGAATAAGAAAAGGATTAGTGTGAATGTAAATGGAAAAATGAAATGAATAGATGGAAGTGAAAAAGTGTGCAAGCTATTAGAAAATAAAATCTAGCTTTGATTGATTTAAGCAATATTGTAAGCAACCTTCTTAACAGCGGCACCAAAATCGTGATTTTCAGCTTCAGATTCTGGACAAACTTCTGGCTTACCATTAGACATCATGATGTTGAATCTTGCCTTTAAAGCTTCAGGGTCTTTCTTAACGATAAATTCTCTGTATTCAGCAAAGGTTTTAAATGAACCATGGTTTGCAGTTTTCGCAACAGTAGATTTGTTGGCGGCTCTTAAAGTGGTACCGAATGATCTTGCAAATTGTTTGGTAAAGGACATTTTTAATTGTATCTTAAGTGTATATATAAGCTATGTGTTTGCTATTTGGTAATTAAACTTGGTATTGAAGTAAGGAAAAGATTATCAGTGTTAGAATAGGGTTGGAAAAGTGCAGTCAGATCAGATATTACAAGGGGAAATAACATGGTCTTTAAATAAAATTTCAGCACTTTCAAAAGAGTGAGATCAGAAATTAGAACATAAAGATCCGTAATTTTCATGCCACAATCTATTACGTGCATGTGGTATGTGGAAGCAGCCAAAAGAGGAAAAGTCTAGAAAGTACAATAGAAACCATTATTATCAGATGATTGAACAAAATGGCCTGTCACAATGTATTTCTACGAATAAGATAGCTCCGAGAAGCGGAGTATAACCTTGTAGCTTATAAAATATTGAGTAACAAGTAGCAAGGTTATAATAGTGTTAAAACAATCAAGGATGAAAACACGTAACTTCTGAGCTCCGAACAAGTGAAAAGTGAAGAATGGACTTTCAGATAACGGGTGGGGGTCATGCTTTTCAGGATGTCAACCCGCTCTGCGGGTTCTACGAGGGGCTGGAACAATAGCAATATAGGCGCAAGGCGGAAAAAATCTCGTTACCCGCACGTTATTATCGCACTTAGCGGAGAACAGCACCCCCTGTTTGGCCCTTTCAAACAACAGAAAATGGACGAGAGAAGAGACCTCTGAAGCCGGGATTCTACGAGCTTCTGAGGGGGGTGTGGTGGGGGTGTCAGGTGTGGGGTGTTGGCAGCTTGGTTTGCTTAAACTGGACAAACTGTTCTGACTGCTGGCTAACTTGTCCTTGACTTGTTCTTGACTTGTTCTTGACTTCGTGTTCCTTGTTTTTGGAATGGGTAGTTTCACATATATAATCTCAGCAATCAACATGCATACATGCATGTGGATCATGGTCACCCCCTCTCCCCCTACATGGTTGTGTGGCTCGTAGAAACCGACGGGCCAGGCGCAAGGCGGGCAGCGGAGTGCCGAACGGTTTTTCAGAGCTCAATAGAGAATATAGGCACTAGGCTGGTTGTTTGATTGTTCGCTGTTTGCCCCTAGACACCCCCGCTGACGAGCGAGATTTTCCGGCTACTTTAAAGAGGTATTATTGATACAGATTAGAGATTACGGAACTGTACATTAGCAATTAGCATGATGGCTGATGGCTCCTCACTTGTCAGAATGAACTGTTAGCGCAGTCTTTCCCAATCTTATATAGCTTTCCACTTTTCACTCATGAATCAGTTTTATTACGTAAACTTTAAACCACGGGTCGAATTATCAGTTTACAGTTTTTACAATGATTAAGGTCGAGAGAGCACTATATATATAGAAATCTTTTTTTTAACCACTGCTGAGCAAAGTACGCATGGAGGATGAAGGTGTTGTCACTATCTTTCTCTCTCTTTCCCTCTCTGTCTCCCCGATTTTCGGAAATCGGATTTGAGTGTTCACTTATGGTGTTATCGTCTTCAGTTTCAAAGAACAGGACGATTTGTCTGTCGTCTGTGATTCGTAATTATCTTCTACTTCTTCTGCTCGAGTTTAAAACAGGTCAACTATATGAAGAACAGTAGTGATTTGACTCACATTTATTAAATTGCAAATTCATGTTGCGCTCGAACTTCTCGAAGATTGTCTGGAGCGCTGGCGGCTGGCCACAATGCATGAGAACGTAACATGACCTGGTACCCCCAATCTGGGCACTGTACGTGGTCTACCCTTTCTCAATGACGCCTAGCGGATATCGGTGTGTGCATTTTGAATCTGTTTTCAGTCTCAACCATGGATGATGCAAATTTTGGCTCAAAATATGATAGGCAAATTAGACTGTGGAATTCAAGTGGTCAACAATCTTTATCAACAAGTAAAATCTGTTTAATTAATGTCTCAACCCTCTCAAGCGAAATATTGAAAAATTTGGTTTTACCAGGTGTAAATTCAATAGTTATTATAGACTCTTCTAAAATTAACGAAATAGATCTTTCAACTAATTTTTTCCTTGTTGAAAATGATTTAGGTTCTTATAAATCAGTTAAATTGGCTGAAAATTTAAAATTACTTAATCCTGATATTTCTTTACATTCAATAACTAATGCTATTTCCTTCAATGATATCAAATTTTGGTCTTCTTTTGATTGCGTAATATACTGCTCAATTCCTAGTAAATACGATGAAACTTTCGAATCAAATTTAAGTAATTTATTATGGAACTATCAAATACCTTTATTAAAAGTATCAACTATTGGATTCTATTCTTTTTTAAATATTCAATTAAATGAACAAACAATCGTTGAAAGTCATGAAAGTAATTTACAAGATTTGAGACTTGATGACCCGTGGACTGAACTTCAAACTTACATAGATAATATCGATATATCAAGTAATTCAAATGATGAATATTACACAATTCCATATAGTATAATATTATCTAAAGTTTATCAAACTTATATGTCATCAAATTCAGCTCGTCCGATGCCATTCGTCATGAGGAAAATCATAAAATCGATGTATACCACTGGTAATGAGGTAAATTTGGATGAAGCTTATAATAAAGCATATTTAACGATGAAAGATTCTGCCGAATTAACCCCTAGTTTACAAGATATTTTAAATGATGAAAAGACAATAAACTTGGATTATTCAAGTACTTTGTTTTGGATATTGTGTAATGCATTAAAATCCTTTTATGATACATTCAATATCCTTCCCTTGAGTGGAATCTTGCCTGATATGGAATCAAATACAACTGAATATGTTAATTTGAAAAAACTCTATAGTGCTAAGTTTGAAAATGATAAACTTTTCATTAAAGAGAGGACAATTAAAAACTTGAAATCCTTAAATAGATCCCCTGATGAAATAACAAAAAATGAAACTTTATTAAACAATTTTGTTAAAAATTCACGTTACTTAAAAGTAGTTAAAGGAAGCAAATGGGATTCCATGGATAAAATATTAGATTTATACAAAACTGATAATGAAGAATTAAAACAAAAGGCTTTAATCTATCTTGCGTTCTTAATTGTTGAATCATACGCAAGGAAAAACAACGAATATCCTACTAACGACGATAAATCAAAACTAAGAACAGTTGCAATTTCAATACTGTGTAAAGATCATGATGTTAAGACTTTTCCAGATGGTCTTGATAAAATATTGGATGAGATTTGCAGGGCTTCAGGTAGAGAACTTCACAATATAAGTGCCATAATGGGTGGCATAGCTGCACAAGAAGTTATAAAAATATTAACCAACCAATATGTACCTGTGGATAATTGTCTAGTTTTTGATGGTATAGTAGGAAAGACTTCTACCTTTAAAATTTGACTTAATTATAATTATAGGTTTACAACTATAGATACCCCCTCCTCTCCTTCCAATTTGCCTAATGTAGTAATTAATAGAGGTAGTTTACATTCATGCTATCGTATAGCCTATATTCATCCTCGTTCCGCTCGCGTAAATTTAACATGGAGCTAAGAATCATGAACTTGCGATAAAAAGTAAATTACCAATTTTGTTGGTACTACTCAGATATATATACTATATATCACACAATTTAATTTAATAATCATACATCTATATCACTAGAAATATGCAATACTCGGACACCATTGGAATTGCCAAAACCGATTTCACAAGGTGGAGACTCAGAACTTCCAAACTGGGTGCACAACGATGGGAATACTTAGAATCCGATGAACAATGTTTAAACGATCCACAAACCAATTTTACAAAATATTTATTAAACCAACCCGACTTTCAACCTCCAAAAATAGATCAAAATCCTCAAACAGTCTTTGAAGCTACTAAAAATGGTGCAACATTTTTTCAGAGTATTCAAGATGAAAATTCGGGAACTTGGCCAAACCAATACAAAGGTCCAATGTTTATGACAATTGGATACATAGTATGTTGTTATTTTACAAAGACGCCTATCCCAGAATATCAAAAACGTGAAATGATAAGATATTTGGTCAATACTGCACATCCAGTTGATGGTGGTTGGGGATTGCATGAATTCGATAAATCAACATGTTATGGTACAACTATCAACTACGTCATTCTCAGAATTCTTGGATTACCTAAAGAACATCCCGTTTGTGTCAAGGCACGAACAACTTTACATAAATTAGGTGGTGCAATTGGTAATCCTCATTGGGGTAAAGCATGGTTGGCTATTTTAAACTTATACAAATGGGAAGGAGTCAATCCTGCACCAACTGAATTATTTGCACTGCCATATTGGATCCCAATACATCCTATGAAATGGTGGGTTCATACAAGAGCGATTTATGTTGCCCTCGGTTATTTGTCCAGTGCTAAAATTCAATGTGATTTGGATCCCCTGTTGGAAGAATTAAGATCTGAGATTTTCACAAAGTCTTTCGATACAATTAAATTTAAAGAAAATAGAAATAGAGTATGCGGTGTTGACTTATATTATCCACACACCTCACTATTAAATTTATTAAATAATATCATGGTAACTTATGAACTTGTAAGGCCTAAATGGGTTTTAGATTATTGTAACCAAAAGGCATACAATTTAATTATTAAGGAACTTGAAAATACAGAACATTTAGGAATTGCACCTGTCAGTGCAGCATTTTCTACAATTGTATTATATATTGAACAGGGTAAAAATGGTGTTGACTACTTGAAAAGTTTTGACAGAATGAACGAAGTGATGTTTTTGGGAAAACAAGGGTTGACGGTTATGGGTACAAATGGTTCACAAGTTTGGGATTGTGCATTTTTCATTCAATATTTTTTTAATGCAGGATTGGCAGAACTACCTCAATATCATGATGTCATTGTTAATTCCTTCAAGTTTCTAATAAGGTCGCAATTTGATACAGATTGTGTGCCGAGCTCCTTCAGGGATAAAAGGTTAGGTGCATGGCCATTTTCAACTAAAGAACAAGGTTATACAGTTTCAGATTGTACTGCTGAATCTGTAAAAGCAATAGTTATGGTCATGAATTCCGATAAGTTTAAGGATGTACATCATTTGTATGATACTTCTAAATTAAACAATGCTATTGACGTTCTTTTGAGCTTACAAAATGTGGGAAGTTTTGAATTTGGATCATTTTCCACTTATGAAAGAATCAAAGCTACTCCTTTATTGGAATTAATTAATCCAGCTGAGGTTTTTGGTAACATTATGGTTGAATACCCATATGTTGAATGTACAGATTCTTCTGTTTTGGGTCTTGCCTTTTTCACTAAGTATTCAAACTACAGATCAGAAGATATTAAACTTGCAATTAAAAGGGCAACTGATTATATAATTCATTGTCAAAAGCCTGATGGTTCATGGTATGGATGTTGGGGTGTTTGTTTCACATATGCAGGTATGTTTGCTTTAGAGGCATTAGCAGATATCAAACTTAATTATGCCAATAGTGATGTGGTAAAACGTGGATGTGACTTTTTAGTTGCACGTCAACTTGAAGATGGTGGATGGGGTGAAACTATGAAAAGTTCAGAGACACATACATATGTCACTACACAAGAATCCTTACTTGTACAAACATCTTGGGTGCTTATTGGATTGGTCTTAGCAGATTACCCTGATAAAACTGTATTACGTAGAGCCGTTGATCTCATTATTAAACGACAACAAAAAACAGGAGAGTGGTTGTATGAAAGTGTTGAAGGTGTATTTAATCACTCTTGCGCCATTGAATATCCGAATTACAAATTTTTATTCCCGATTAAAGCATTAGGATTATACGTTCAAAAGTATGGTGATGAAAAAATTTAATCCAGGTTGAGTCTGAAGCGTAATCCTATGCTTTTTATTTATTTTATGTTGGTACCATGAGATATAACATATATAATCTAAACTACTAAATGAAGACATACGCTATAAATGACGTAAAGAGTATAAACAACTAGAGGATTAATGCGACTTACTAGTTAACTTAGGCAGACAAGCGAGAGTTAATTTCTACTAAGCTGGTGATACACTTGTAACCTATATATGTATCTTCTAACCCTTATTATATAAGTCGTACTCGAGCCGATCTTATCAAACCACTCATTAAATATTATAGTATTCGTATTTATTTCTTCCTTAAAAACAATACTCATATTCCGTTTAACCTAGAGTTTTTGGTATTTGTATAAACTGTACCAGGTTAAATATAATTTTTGGTTACATTTTCATTAAAATGACAGAGGCTACGGTTGATACAGAATGGTTGGATTATTGCTTCAATACTATACACACACAGGTGAGATGGTGGGAGGATTGCCTCAACACATGGGCCAGAGACCATGATGAAGAGTATTTTTGTGAGAACATTATCAGAATTAAATCGAGATCTTTCGAGAAGCGGTTCAATCTGGTTCAAACACTGGATTGCAACATTTTCTCCAAGGTGATTATTGCGGTTGGAGTAAATATATTTCCCCGTCCTGAAGCTAAAAAGTTTTTTAGTATTACAATGCTGGCCCCAAGTGACCAAACATTCTGGGATAATTTCACCGATGATGAAAATAAAGTTATTAATGATATTCAATTGCTGAAGGGGAAAGTAAATGACGACAGGTTCCTTAAAATTTGTCATGAAAAAATGATTGCACAGTGTTCTCGAGGCAGCTCGATGAAATAACTAAAGAAATAAATGATGTTCCGGCAGTCAAAAAAAACTACATTCAACAGCTGTTGAAGATAATACCTTTGATATATGATATGAATCGTCACCTATACCAAACATTCCATTTTATTATTCTCATAGGATGCGCATTAAATTTAGCAAAGACAAAAGCTTCCATTAATTTATTTTGTGTATTACATAGTAAAAATAAATAGATACAATATGTTTAATCTTCTATCCGTCTGTGATGATTTTAGTTGATATCGTTAAACAGTAAACCTCATTTATGAATCTTACTAACTCGTCTAAACTTTTGTGTATTTCCAATTAAATTTTCAACATACGATGAAAACAATTCATTATCGGCCTTTGTATCTTCTATTTTTTCATTCCATAGAGAAAGCAAATCCAACAATATCTTTTTAGTTTTCGTCAACTCCATAAGATATTCCGTTTCATCGTATGCTTCTTCCTTAAGTTTTCCATGAGCTGTCTTTATCATAGAGGTGGTATTTGTTAACATGGTTGTAAATTCCTCACTTCCCTTACATATATTCAAACTTTTGAATTCTGGAACTTGTTTCAAAAGGACGTCAAGCTCAGGATTTTCTATCATTGATTTATTGATCTCATATAAGTCGCTGAACTCTGTATTAGTATTACTATTTGAACTTTTCGGTTGAGTTACAGAGCCCGCTATATCATTGATGTGTTCTATCGGTATACCCAAATTAAGCATACACTGTTTGAAGATGATACTTTTCTTCCATACGATATGACTACTTGGTTGATCATCTGTGATCAATTGATCAAAAATCTTGCTTTCTCGGTCATCAAATTGAAAATGCTCCATTATTATCTCATTCCTAGAATTTATATTTTTCTCTTTGTTGGGTATTCCTTTAAAAATTTTGTCTATTAAACAAGATATATTGGACACGTTTCCATTGAAATCGCCATCGTATGAAACTATAATTTTACCTTGTTTCAATTCGGGAAGAGGAGTGGGCGGTGGTCGTGAAATATCTTCTTCCGCTTGATCAACTTCTTCGAAATCTCCAAATTCATCGTCAGACTCTTCTTCTGAGAAATTCGTATTCGACACGTTGACTTCTTCATGTTGTATATCTTGCTCGTTGTTTGAACTTGTAACAGTGTGTGCTGAGATATCAATATCGGTCATTGCTGGTTACAAGTAATAATTAAGAAATAATGATTGATCATTGCAAGGACTCTAACAGGGATTCTTGATTGTTCATTTGTAATCTACTCTACAGCCCAAATGTGATACCCAATGTAGTTTTGTACCGGTACAGGAAGGTCAGGTCGAGGGTTGAGTCTCGCGGGAGTCTGAAAAGTAAGTGGGCACCCTTTCGTAACTGTTACACACCCGTCTCAGTTTATAAAAGCAGAGGTAAGTCTTTTTCGGTTGGATATTGGACACACAGATACATCACATATGAAATACAATTTAAATTCAGTAATGTATATATGTTTTTTATATATCAATAAATAAATGAACAAATAAAATACTAGGGTAAAGATACTTGTTTTAGAGTAATACAAAAAAAAGAACAAGAGTAGATCAGAATCAAGACTTTTCTTTATCCTTATTCTTTCTGAAAATACCGCCAACAGCACCGACACCATGTAATGCCTTACCACCAATCTTACCTGCAGTACCGATAACTTTACCTGCACCATCAATACCAGTACCAAGAACTTTACCTGCGCCATCTACTGCTAATGCACCTGGATTAGGTAATGGCTTTTCGGCACTGACAAGAGTGTGATATTCTGGTTTGAAGCCCAATCTGATGTATAGGGTACCAGCAGATGTACCATCATCAGCAGTCAATGCAAGTTCATAATCAACCATTTTACCTGCAAAAGGATCAATCTCCTTAAGGGCAAAAACGTATTCACCAATTTTATCATCTTGCTCGACACCAAAATCCCAATCATTAACTTTGAAACGTAAAGTAGATTGGACACGTAAATCAACTTCAACAGTTGTGGTCTCACCCCATTCAGGATCAAGAGTCTTCTTTTTGGTTTTGGTCTTGTAGAAATCTTTACCATTAAGATAAACCTTAACAAATGGATCTGATTTTCCATTAGAATCTTTGGATAATAAATTATGCGCATTGAGAAGTTCAATTGCTAAAGTACCCGAATTACCAACAGAATCTGCAGGTGGTAAAGAAGAAATAAGTGCTGGTAAATATTTGGTGCTGATATGAACAATATCACTATTATCAGGAACCTTGATGGCAGCTTTTTTACCATAAGTATATTCCAATAATGTATATATTGGAATGGTTACTTCTCTGGTAGCTGGTTTTTTCAACGTTTGGTGTGCCTTTTCGGCAATTCTAAAAGTGACGACCGAATAATTTTTCAATTCTTTAACCAAATAATCAAAAGTAAAGTTTATATTAGTTTGTGATGATACCTTTGTTTCATACGAAGGATGTCCTTGTTTATCAAAGAAAACTTGGAAATAACCAGAATGAGTGAATTTGGAACCCAACATAGTGATAACAATAACACCTGAATTATATTTTGGTAAATCTTCGATAGCAAGAATTGCTTTCTTTTTAATATCAGATTGTAAATTTTGAGATTCAATGATTTTATCGTTATCAGCTTCTGAAACTTCATCTTTCTTCACCTTTTCTCCTTTATCCGCATTATCAATCATTTCTTGTAATTTCTTGGCTTCTGCTTCTTCCTCTGCAATTTCAGTTGGAGTTGCTGCTGGTAAAATTGGATAGAAAGCAAGGGAATAACTAACAGTACCCTTTGCACCTTTTCTTTTATGAACTAATCGACCATCAGTAAGATCTCCCAGTGTTTCGATTGGATCACCCCTAGCATTATAATCAATAAATTCGTTTAATCTAACTTGGAATGAACCCAAAGTTCTATCTTGTGTATGTCTCACGACATCCATAGCTTCTATTGTAATCCTTTGGTTAACAGACGAAACTGGAAGATAAATAGATTCATAATACTTTGGGTCGGTGGTTGAACTCATCGTTAATGTTCTACCTCTTTGGATACCATTAACTAAAATTCTAACATAGGGATCGATGACACTAAGTTTTTCCACGTTGAGTAATTCAGAGGCTTTTTCTATATAAACTCTTAAAACACCAACGGGTTCACTATAACCAATAGCACCTGGAACACCTGTAATCTTAACAGAATTCCAATTACAAGAAATATTGACTTCACCGACACCAGAATTCATTGAGAACCAACTATTACCAACAAATGAAGCATCAATGATATCAACCAAACGCAAAGTTGCAGAACCAACGATTTTCTTTTCCTTGGAGCCTTCTCTTAAAATAATACGCACTCTACATTTCGCTCTATCATAAATAATATCTTCAAAACTAGATTTCCAACTAGCGGAAGATGCATTTTTGGCAACGCCTGACTCTAACTTCTTTTCACCTAAAACATAAACTTGAGCAAAAACGGATTTCTTTTCCTCTTCGTTGGCGGTATAAGATCTTGCACCTAATAGGGTGAATTTAGCAACACCAGTATTATAATCAGGTGGTGGACTGTAAGAACCATCCGGTAATTTGGAACCTTGTAAAGATTTCATCAACTTAATATCAAAATTAAAAGTACCAGCTGGATAGTTATTTCTTAAAATTGGAACTGAGATATTGTTAATAGAACCTTTAGACATCAGTTCTTCCAAATCATACAATGCAATACCCATAAATTTATCCTTTCTACCGTCAGAAATATTTTCATCATATAAGGTAATGGCTAGTGGATCTGCAGATGAATTCAAAATAACTCTTATTGTTTCATTATAAACTGGGTTAGTGGTATCATTAATAATTTTAGTTTGAGCCAAAACATTACCACTGAAACCAAAAGTGAAATAAGGATCAATTGTATTGTTGAAAGTATCAGCACCCTGTAAGTTTTGAGCATTTTTGACTCTAATTTCCATGACGCCCAATGCACCAGTTAAACCATTACCAGCTAATAATTGTTCTAAATTCAATTGGAAAGATAAGGGAGCAATGAGTATTGGACTCATATACTTTTTCATCATTTCTTTAACTAACAAATATAACCCAGGAATATTATATACTTCAAAACCAAATACTGAATCACTACCGACGGGTTTCGCAATGAAATCAATTTCTGGGACCTCGGTAAGAGAAACATTAACAGTTTGAATATGAGGGAAATTGGTCATCATTCTTAATCTAACTCTTGCCTTTGCACTAAACGAAATATTACTAACTAAAATTGGAATTGTTAGGCCAAACATTTTAATTTTCACCAAAACTTCTGTATTGACCTTATTTTTAACTTGTTTAACGGTCGAATCTTCTAAGGCATTTGGAATTAAAGAAACCCCCCAATCCATAACAGTAACATCATCGGCAGTTCTATCCAATGTTCTAACTCTATCAATTCTCGGAGGTTTTGTACCCAAAGTAAGAGTATGAATCCAAAGCTGTTTGATAAACGCTGGAATGACATCCATGTCTGTCACCATTTGGTTAATAAGGTCAGTAACTTGTTGAGAAATTGAAGGTTCGAGGTAAACCCAATATTTATCCAAAAAAACATTAAGCCAGTCCATTGATTCATAGTCATCTTCTATTGAATGAACGGCAAATTCTCTTTGGGCTTCCAATTTCAAATTTAATCTGTATTTTCTAACGGAAGAACGATAGAATAAGGCGCAGAAAAAAGTAACAAAGAAGACTGTGCCTAAAGAAAATTTGAATTTACCCAGTAAACCTGATAAAAATGCACCTAAAATAATAATTGCAATTCCATGATACCAATCACCATAAGCTATTTCCGGTAAATATTGATCTAACGTAGTAGCTCTAGTCAATAGATCCATTATTTCATCCACTTGCGATAATTTGTAAGAGTTATCGTAACCTGAGACTTCTTTCCAACCTCTGAAAGATGCAGGATGTTGAATTCTCTTTTTAGCTTCCTTTTCAGCCATAGCATCTTTCAATTTCTTGCCAATTGATTTACTAACTGCACCACCTAATTTCAAAGTTGGTACCTTATCAAGACCATTCGTTGAAGAAAGAATGTTTGTCTTTGCATTTCTTGCAGTCACCTGTGTCGACATTGCAACTTATAATAACTGATGTTTGCTATGTGTATGTATGCCTTGCCAATTGTTTTAATTGAAATGGGCATAATATATATAATGTCTAACGGTGTTAGTGCAACTGTGAACAACGAAGCACAAGAGAAAAAGAAGAAAACAAAACAAGTGCGGGTTCTAGGCTGTCAACAGAAAGTGGCGAAGTAATATAATAGTAATGTAGTGGGCAGTGCGACTAGTAACTATATATCAAGTACCGTATTAAGCACGTTAGTACACGAAAGTATACAAGAAATTATACAGACATTGCATAGTGCTTTTTTTTCAACCGAAATTAGAATATATTCAAAACTATATGAAGTATTTTAAACTTTTTTCATATAGATAGCTTTACTAGGACAGATGGACATGTTTGTATGAAAAATTTTCATATTGGCCACACTGCCTCGCTTTTTAATAAAGTGTATACGGAGATTCATATTTTCGTGAATCCTCACTTCAACAATAACCAATAACCAATAATCAATAACCGCTCAGATTAATGTGTGTAACGTGTGTAAAGCGTGATGCTTAACCCCGTTTTTGAAAACAGGTCTATGGATATATCAGCATCGTGGCAAGGACAATGGATGGTTTACAAGACTCTGTATATTTGTTGAAGAACACGTTAGCATCTTTGGAAACTGCGGTACACGCCCTACAGGCACAAACAACGGAGGTGCCCACCATAAAAACCACGCTTCATTCAAAGACGATGTTTGACGTGTTGCCTGAACGAATTGTTTTACAACGGCCACTCAAGATCAGAAAAGTTGTCAAGCCAATCATAGAAAAGGATAGAGATCAGCTAGACACCTTGTTGAATAAATACAGAAAAAGAAGACAGTTTTTGGAACAACAATCTAAAATTCTAAAACTTAAATTGGAAACCCTGGATAACTAGGCATTGTTGTGAATTATAATCGTGTATATTATTTTTTATGTAAAATTAGTATCGATATGTACATTTCCTTAGTAAATTAATTGGTTAATAAAATATATAAGCGATCATGTATAAATATTGGAAAGGTTCTCCTTGATTCGGTGTAGAGTCTTTTCCAAACTTTCTAGTTTAACGCATATTGACAACAATACCGGATCAGATGTTACAATTTCACATTTTTCACTTACCTGCACAACATATGGTTTAAGATCATCATCAATATACGTTACACATTCCTCAAGATACATGTTGGCATTCTTAATTAGTGTAGATAAAGATGGATCTGAAATGAACGTAAACATATGCTTGAATGTGTTACCTAGACTTGAATCCTCCTCGTCCTCTTCTGGGTGAGTTTCTCTCCATTTTAAATACTTTTCATACTCATCAGATATAGTTTTGTTTACAGGTACCCCACGTTGTTTGGAAATGGCTCTTCTTACTATATCAGCAAATGATAATCTTTCACTTTTATCCATGATAACATTCCAAGGTCTTCTATCTACCAATAATAAACTCTTATAATCGACTGTTAATTCTCCTTCGTTAATAAGAAAGTCTAATCCAACAGTGTTAGGTAAAGGAGGTTCAAAATTATTACCAGGAGTCTTATATGTCGGGAAAATGTATGCAGGATCTGGTGTTGCTATTGATTGACGAGCTAAATCCACATGAGAACATACTTGATCCATGTACCTAATGAACAAATCGGCACTATTCCCATTTTTACTATTTTCCATAATTTTGTCTAAATTTGATATCGCATTTTCCATTGCATCATGGCAATCAAGCAACTGTCTTATAATAAGTGAACAAGACGGTTTCAAATGAAACTCCAATCTTTTACCCCCATTCAAGTGTTTCGAGGAAATCACAATATGCAATGCTGATATGGTAAAATTTTCTCTTGTTATCGTTCCTTTCAAAATTTCTGATTTGTGTGAAGAAAGCGGGAGCTTATATGGTGTATCATTAGTTTCATCTAAATTGGAAACGCATGTTTTTAAAGTATCTTTAATTGATTCCAAATGTGATGAAATTACCTCCGACATGTACCAAGAAACCTCATTGTCTGTTTGCTCTTTTGTCTGTACTTTTAATTGCTGGGGGGTGTAGTTTTCTAATGGGAATATTTGCGTTGACATCTTTATTTTAGACGAAGTTTCTCTTCATTCATGCAAAACGAAGCCTAATAGATCAGCTATCAGTCCACACATTGTAGGATAATGTGAAGTATGAAATTGTGAACAATTCTGCTGCAGGCAAACGCGGAGTTGAAATTGGGAGTTGGAGCAGTCTTCTGTGGCTTTTGACCTTTGGCGTTCTGTCATCGTTACGTTTTACGTGTACCTTTTTTTGTAAATTATATTGGGTTGCCTTTACACACGAATAGACATTCCATAACATAATATCAATTTTTGATAATATATAATGTCCAAAAGGAAAATGGACTCTGAGGAGCGAATTGGTGAACCAACGCCAAGCACATCTTTACAGTGTCATCCACTGAGCTTTTTGATTCCAAAACAATTTGCAGTCCCATTCTCCGTTCCTACCAATGTTGATATTCCATCCGACATACTGCTGTTTTCACAGGATGATGTCAATGACCAGATTAATGAATCCTTTCCGATATCCTTATTAGAGTCTGATATATGGAAGTCAGAAGATCCAGATTTAAAATTTGTCAAATTCAGAAAGCCTTATGCGTACAATGAATCTTTTGAGACAGCTAACGATGCAAATATAACCTCAATGTCAGAATCTGAATTTACTAATAAGTATCACATGGAAAATATTATACCAGTGACTAAAAAAGATTATTTTGTCCAAAATTTAAAGGTTCAGCATTCAAACTTATTAACAAATATAGATGATGATAACACTCTACTTGAAGAAATCAATACATTGGTTAACAAAAATTCAATTACTGCTGACAAATATCAAGATACTAGTCTGGTGGAGGATTCTATAACCATTTCTCAAACCATGCAAATCAAACCTGAATTCAACTACGACTCCTCAGTGCCTCAAACCCAGTTGATTTCACAGATTCAGGAAGATTTTGTTAAAACAGTTTTAAACATATATTCATCAACTCAAGTGGAACTTCAAAATGACAATAGTTCTGATAATGATATGGATTTCTGGGATACTTACTGTATCATATTTGCAGATGAAACTAACATAGTTAGACCGGATATTCTAAACTCATTAAAATCTAAACTTTTAGAGTTGATTTCCACTGATTCATACGTACAAGTTGAACTACATGTCTATTCGAAATTGCTTGAAATATGTATGGATATTCTTAAAGAATCTTTATCCGTTGAATGGGAAGCCGAGTTTGAACGTGAAAACATATTTAATTCAAATGAATATCAAAGGTTTACTGAGGTTCTTATGCAATGTTGTTCAATTATTATACTTCTTCATGCCAACGAACTTGTAGAAAAGATAGGAAAACATGAGAATTGTGTATCTCATACTATTGATTTTATTTGTCTTTTTGGAACGGTATTAAGTTCTTTGTTTACAAGAGATCATTTTGTTGAATTACCAGGATTTTTTATTCCCACGGCCAAACAATATAGCACGCTTTTGTCGATCTTATCTGCCAATTTGAAAAAATTGACATTGGATGAATCCTCTGTTACTCGTTTAGAATATACATCTTTTGCCACAATTTTTAAAGATATCATTTCTAACAAGGAAAGATTAGAGCTAAATTTTGCTTTGGAAGATATACGGGCTAAATTTGCCAACTTAATAATATCTATTTATTCAACCTTTGAGGATCAAAGAATATTTATTTTCAACGAAATAATTGATAATTTTACGACTCTGAGTCCTTTAAAATCGAAAGCCAAAAATTACAGATTAGATTGTGGCGTTTCCATTCAATTAATATCATATTTAATTGTCAGTTTATTTCAGTGTCATAATGAGTATGGTAAAGATTTTGATTTTTCGCAATTTGAGTTTCTCACAATAAATCATTCAACTAAGGCCAAAAAAGTAGAATTACAAGAAATAACCGAAAACTTTTGGGGCTCGATCAATTATCAATTTGATCTATTGTCGAAAGCTATAGATTCATTCATGGCGTCATTTCTAAACAAAATCATATTTTATTATTCTCCAACGATAAGAAAGATTGTAGAAAATATTTTTGCAGATTTTCTTGTTATGTTAGATATCTCTCTTTTTCCTGTGTGCAGTTTAATGCTGAACTCATTATTGACTCATTTGTTACACATCTGCACCACCACTGAAATTACCCAAAATGGTGCAAATGCACTATTTTTTGAAATAATTGGTATGATTGGATCAAAGTTATTAATTTTAAAAAATACATCAGATTTGATTGTTTTAGATTCGCAAACCAAATTGGAAGATTTCAAAGTAATCGGAGAAGCATATATTACATTCCTTTCTCATCTTAGATTTAGAACCACCAAAATGACACAAAATAAAGCTATGTTTGACTTTCTATCAATGATATATCTCAAGCGTTTAAAACTGATTCAAATTGAACTAGATAATTTGATAACAAGTGAAAAGCACAAATTAATGCAAAAAGGGCTAGAACATGATAAGATGTTATTAAAAACAGTTGAATCCGAGATTATGAAGGTTATGTCTCTGAAGTCCCTCTCAAAATCAGAAATTGATGTTGACTTAACAGCCGTTGGACTTCAGAGATGCTATCAAACAATTTTGAAATCGCAGAATCTTGTGATTAGATATAATGACATTTTAAATTTTATCTTGTCACAGCTTAATCATCCAAAGGCTAAAAGTAGAACGTTAGCTGTGAAGAATTTAACGTTATTGATAGATAGGGAACCTGAATTATTACAGGAACAAACCTTGAGGCAAATGATCAAAAGCAGATTGACAGAATCATATGCCAGTGTGACAGATGCTGTATTAGATTTATTGCATAAGATTTTAGAAAGCAAGCCAGAATATATAGAAGAATATTTTGATTTAATCTCACAAAAAATGAAAGATTCCAGCCTCTCTGTGAAAAGAAAAACTGCACATCTTATTAAGTTTATGTTTCATAATACGAAAGTTATTAAAACAAAGGTCAAGTTATCTCGGACATTATTGAACCAATTAGATGATGACGAAGAAAGAATTTCAGATTTGGCTTGCAGTATTCTTAGCGAGATTTTGTTTGTGGATTTGGGTTCATCTATTTCTCAAAGTGCAGCAATAGATGCTGTATTGGTGCAAAAAAAAGCTTCCGAAATTATTTGCATACTTTGTGGTATTTTTTCGCTTGGTCCGGCAACCTGGAATTTGTTTGAACGATTTTTCGAACAAAAGATAATATATGCAAGTGATTTCAATGAGCCTTACAGACGGGAACTAAAAGTATCAACTAGTTCATTGATGGAATCAATGCTGGAACTTATTACAGATTCATTAGAAGATCACAAAGAAGAGGAAAATGTTACCTCAGAATACATAATGGGTATAATGTCTACATTTGTCAAATGTAATCAAAGTTTAATTTCACAAGATCGACTTATTACTCTTCAACCATACATCATTAATGATTATAAAGGAAGTAGCATTTGTTTTTATGCCCTACAAATATTGAATTTAGCATTGAATCGTCAAAATAATTTAAATAAGTGCTTTGTTCAATCATGTAAAGAATCTCTAATGCAAAGGTTGACAAAATTCAACTCTAAAGAATTAGAAAGTGCAATTCAATGTCTTTGGAAACTTTTCTTAATTGACGACAACACTGAAAGTATATCGAATGCATGTATATCCTCGTTGAGAATGTTATTAAAATATATTGCTGCACTTCAAAAGTCTATACGTGACTTCAAACCAGATTCAGTACTTCCCAGATTATTGTATTTAATTGGTGGATTTGGCCGTTATTGTAAATTTGAAAGAGATAGGAAGTTATTCATTGCTGCAAGAATAGGATTATTAGAAAATGAACCAATTTCGGTATTTTTGCTAAAATATTTACTTAAATTTTGTGATTCCTCTATACAGAGGTCAGTAAGAAAAATTTCTATCAAAAATGCGTTGAATATTTGCATATCTCACCCTAAATTATTTTTCAGTGTTCCCGTTTCAAAATTGATAGAATCAACATTTAAAAAGAAAGATTTAGTTATTTCTAACATTGTGATCGGAGCTTTACTCACTTTTTTGGAGGATGAAGAGATTAAAATGATAAAAAAAAATGGATTAGATGCTAAAAGGTCGGGGTCTGTCAAACTAGATATTGCGGTATTTCATGGTTATACGCTAGATTATCTCAATGATGGTCTCTGTTCGACATTAGTTCAAAAATACATGCAAAACATATTAGAAATTTGCTTGGAAAAGGAACCAGAAAATGCTATGAACTCGATTAAGTTTTTAAAAATAGTTATCAAATTTGGCTTTTCTAATCCTAAACTTTGCTTTCCTACAGTTGTTGCCTTAGAATGTGCTAAATCCAATTACATCAAACATATTGCCCTTGAATTACACAGGTTTTTATTTGAGAAATTTGAAACATTAGTTGAATCCACATATTCTGATGCTATTAAAGCTACTGTGAAATATATAACCAAAATTTATGAACCTGAGGAATTTTTATGCTGTTCTAATTTTTTGAAGCTATTTTTTAGAATTGTTATAGAAAGAAAGAGCAAACAACGAATTGAAAAATTTCTTCAGGCCATTTTGAGGGCATTGGGGAAGTTTAATCTTCACAAATTTCAAAAAATGAATAAAAATGAGCTGCTTTTGGCGCAAAATCAAGTTATTTTTCTTTGTATTAACATAAATGAGATGGAATTTTATTCTCAGAAAGATTTACTAAAAATTATTACCTTTCTTGAAAAGTTTATTCTCAGTGAAGAAAATATATTTGCTGATCAATTTAATTTACTAATGGATCTATTTGAAGGCGATGATGGCGATGCCGGCAAACTTCGATACTCGGCTATGGCTAAAATTTTACTTGCTTTTAACTGTTTGGCAAAATGTTTGATTGCTAATTATTCTATTTCTCCAGATATAATTTTAAAATATCAAGAAAGCATAGATAAAAAAGAATTTAAGAACCATATTGTCAAAGTTGAAAACAATAGGTTTTTTCTGGGAGAAATTAGAGATTTGCTAACTGCAAATGCAGCAAACCAGCTTACTTTACTACATAATGAATTACAAAATTTTGTAAAGAATTAAAACTGAATTTTATAGACTATATTTATCTAAACTAATCTGTAAAAAATGCAATGCAATCTCTTTATAAATTAGATAAAAACCAAGGTTGGAAGTCTTCTCTATTTGAAATGTAATCCCTGATTACACTCTTCTTCAATTCGTTTAGTTTACCTTCGCTACAGAATTCTTTCAAAGATTCGGGGTCACATGTGTATAAACCTGGCAATTCGTTTAAAATTTTAAAAGCAGATTGTATTTCATCCAATTGTTCTCTAATCCATTTGTTATGGTCGTTGTCTTTTTTCGACACCACATTTTCTGTCTCATAATCAGTTGAGTCCTCTAATTTAATATTGTTGAAAATTAAAATATATTGAGCTGAATCGTGAGTTAAAACTGTAAATCCGTCCATTGTAACTTTCAAATGACTTAAATGTAAAATCAACGATGATAAGAAGAAACTGGAAATCTTGTTAATAAATTTAACTTTTAATGCAGGGTCAAATTTAAGTTCATTCAGTGCATTATGCAAAATACTTTCAAGGAATGAAACCATTGACTCACACGTTGGTGTTCTATCAAATTCGCTGACTACCATATAATCAGTCGCTGGTTGTTTAGATAAAATAAAAGTGATCCTCTCTTGTATAATATCAACCAAATCTTTCATTATTATGTTGACACCAATTTCCACATCTTGTAAAAAGGTATTGAATGAATCGCAGATTAAGTTTGTATCGTGCTCTGTAGAAACCAACGGATAGAATGATTTTTTCACGACGGTTGAAAGTAAATAAAGTTGAATAAAAATAATGTAAAATTGAGACAAGAAACTTAAATCTATGTTTGTACTACCACTACGTCCAAATACACCTTTACTTTTAGATTGAGATTCAATGTATGTTTCATATAAGGATTCTAAACCTAAAGCAATGTATGATGGGCCAATTTTGTAAAGCATTAATTTAAATATCTCCACAGAATAGACACTAATTTGGGATGGCATCAATTCAATTGATCTCGTCAATGATTCAAGCACTAATTTATAAACACTTTGAGTAGCTTTTAAGGATAATGAGGATGTCGTTTCCGAATCAATTGCTACCTGTGGTAGTGAATTACTGAAATTGTCAGTCGATTCTGCATTAGATGATGCATATGTTGATTTATACCTATCAAACAATGAATACTTTTCATTCAATTTAATAAAAGATGAGATTCCAGTAATTTTCTTGAATTTGTTGGAGCCAGAAACATAATGTCTAGCACTTTTCAATTTATCTCTAACAATACGAGAATCGGGGATATATAATTCGACGTGGTTACTTTTTGAAATTGATGCTGCAGGTGCGGCGGATATTGGTTTACCTGGTTTTTTATTTGTCTCTTCGGCATAAGGATTTTCATCTTCAACCTGTGTTTCATATACTTGGGATTGTTCTTTTAAAATTTCATCTTCTTTAACTTTCTCGATCTTCATTGATAATTTTCTGTCTTTAAGCGAATCCCTATTGGCTAGTTCAAAAGGTGAAATCAAAGAATCTATCAAAAATTCTAAATTTTCTTTCTCTAATTTGAAATACTTGTTATTTCTCAAATAATCATTAAATAAAATATTGTATATTTTATCAAATTCATAACTTAAATCGATATTTTTATCTATCAACATTGATCTCAATGAAGCGAATGTCATTTGCGTGGCACCGTTACAATATAAATGTAAAACTCTCAAATAACAAAGCCTATTCTGAGCGCTTGCAGTTGTCAACAATAAAGTTAAACGAGGTTTGACAATATTTTCTACCAGTTTGAAGATAAGTGAAGATAAAGCTTGTTTTGCATGTTCTTGGAAAATAGTTGTAATAGAATCAATTTCAGAAATTATTGTCTCTTTAACAGCATCTAACAACTCTTCCGATACTGGATCCAAACCAAAATTCAAACTATAAGGGTTGCATAAATTCTTCCAATAAGAATCATCGACCTTTTGTTTGACACTATCTTGCATTTGAATAAAAACTGGGTGACTTCCAACAAAAAAATCAACAATATTAATGCCATTATTGTAAATAAATAAAGTTTTGGTTATTTTCTGTAAACGTGCAAAATTTTTCGATTGGTAGTAGGTGTTAAAAGACTTCAATTGATCACTTTCAAAATTTGAGGCAAATTTTAAAATTAGGGTATTTGCTGTTTCAGCATTTGGTAACTGAGAATCCTTAGATAATTTTAAAGACAATTGGGATAGTTGAGACAATATTTTGGCTGTTTCCATTGAGTTTAAACGTTGCCTATCTGTTGATAATTCCATCGGAGGTTCACCATGAATATAAAAATGATTGTAACATTTGATCAAAAAGCTAATATTTGAAGCATTATCCTTTAAAGTGTTTGCCTTTTTTAGTTTTTCCCCTAAGGGATCTATTTTTGCAGTATTCAGTTTTTCTACAGTCAACAACAAGTCGTTAAATTTACTTTTCAAATCAGCAGCTGTTGAGAATTGATTTATAACATTAGTAAAATGATCATTTTCCTTCTTTTTTGTTGATCTTTCAAAAACATCCTTCTTTTTATCACATTCCACTGTCAATAGTGACAGTTTATCTTGAACACTTTTCAAAGAAGTAATATAAGGAGCTGGGTCCGCATAGTGAATTTTGTTACTATCCGTGTCAATGAAAGGATCTTGATCAGTTGGGTCATCAGATAACTTGGAGATTTTATTAATAAATTCAGATGGGTCCACGTCAGTTGAGAAACTCTCGAGTGTGATTTTATTAGTATTGATAAATCCAAATGACATTATGCCTGTTCTATGTTCCAATCTTAGTATCAGATACGTTGTAGAGAGAGAAAATCAAGCAACATTACAACACATCAACAGCCTCTAGTTCTAACGCTTTATTGTCTCAAAACTCAAAACAACAGCACGGCACGAAAATTTGACAATACACCCCTGCACCAGAGGAAGGAGTGTAAGGCTCAGCTAGATCCTTCTATACACATCTTTGTACTGTCTCTCCTTTTTTCTTAGTTTTGTCTTTGTTGCCAGCTTCTTATTAAGAAAGACGATAGAATAAAAATGGTAAAGTAATTTATGCCTTAAGATAACTAAGAGCAGCTGTTTCAAGAAAAAAACCTATGAGAGAACTGATCAAAAATTTTATAAATATGGGGGTCCGTTCAATTTTTGCTTATTTTATTTAGTCAGCTCTTGAAGAACATTATCTTACTAAAATTAAATTTATAAATAATAAAATAACCTCATATTATTATCTTTCCCCCTAAATTCAAAGTATTTATTTTTTTTGAATTATCAAATCAATGAGCTATAATTTGAAAATTTACTGTTTTTTTTGAACAAATTATTTTTTGTTTATAAAGTTTCTTAAATACTACTCATAAAACCTGTGATACTTTTGTTATTACTTTTATAAACGTTCATTAAATACTTGCTATTGCGTGTTGCATCAAAATACACCAGGGGAAGAGTTAATAGAGGGACACAACACGGACCTTGTTGCGTACAAGCGTATCCTCGCGTCACATTCCTTTTTTGGGCAACCTTGTGTCTTGTCTCTCGTATAGTGTGCAAAGAGGGTTAGTTTTCAAGTTCGTGGGATTTTGCCTGTAGGGTGTCTGCTCTGTGAATAGATCTCTCTACCAGCTAGTTTCTTCCCAGTTTAGGAAATAATATATAAATATTCAATGTGGTTTGCAATTTTCTTATTGATTTCCATACCTTCACTATATTTTCTTTACGATCATATTTGCAGAGAATTGAAGGACGTGGATCCTATCTTGCTCAATCATCAAACATCTATTTCCGAAACAAGGAAGCCAAGCGAATCAGCCATCTACAGATCTGTCGATGTTCCACATGGTGTGTCTGTCACAAGAGGTTTAAGTTTAAGAAGTGGCTATAAGATAAGGGATGGCTGTTTGAAAGATATCTGGTATCTAGCATTACATAACCGAAAAGAAAACAAATCATTTGAAAAAACAATAGTGCAATTTGAAAAGGACGAGTTTACCTTGGGTCAAATAAATTCAGTTATACACACCATAGCCGACACATTAAATAATGTTACAAAATCCAATAAAATTGCTATTTTTGGTAGTTTAACTGATAATCCTGAATTGTTGTTTGTTGTGTGGTCTTGCTTCTTTGTTTCCGATAAAACCGTTATTTTCTGTCACTCTCTCAATGATTTACCAATTGCGAAAGATTTGGGATGTGACACTATATTCACTGATTCTTTCAACATAACCAGAATCTCAAAAGAATTATTTGATAATATCGTCGGACTTGATATTAACGAAAGTAGGAAAATGAATGAGGTAATTGAAAAATTTACACATGTAGTCAATATTTCAAGTGATATTGAAAGTTATGAAAGTTATTCCTATGATCCCGAAGTTGATTTTACCAAAGTTACAAATCATATTTATTCTGTCGTTAATAAAGGAAACGAAACCAGATTTTTTCAGGTTAATTTTGTTTCATCTATTGCATCGAAATTAATGTCAGTACCTTCATCACTTTCGTGGAATCAGACTGATAGTTTATTGATTTCTTATACGCTTGAAAGTTTTACATCAACCAATATAATTTTTGGCAGTTGTTGTGGTCTTTTATCAGAGGTTGCAAAAATTCAAATTGTCAATCCTTGTAGAATCAACACATTGAAAAAACTTTCCAAATTAAATCCTACAATCCTTTTCATTGATTCGCACATATTAAAGGATATATGCAATAGTAGTAAAAAGACATTTTGGGAAAGTTTCAAATTGCAAAGATCTGAATATTTCAACTCCCTTGGTTATTTTAATTCATTTGGTAAATTAGATAAAAAACTCCATTTGAAATTGGTCTACACATGTCAATTGAAACCGGTACTTTCATCGTTTATTTGTAATTTTTGCAAATCTGTATTAGGGAGCCGAATTGTTAGAGAGGTTTATAGCGATTTTGCCATTGGTCCCATTTTGAAGACCAATATCTATGATTTCAGAATTATTCAAAACAAGTCAATGGCATTGCTAGGCGTTCCCGCCAACTCTGTTGAACTAAAAACAGTTAACGGTGCCGAGGGGGAGACTAGGGGTGAACTTTATTGTCGGGGGATGTCTGTTGGCAAGGGAGGCCACCTCGAGGCAGATCTGGAAGAGTACTGGGTTGCTAGCGGAGTCGAAGGAGCCTTTGCCAGAGATAGTTGTTTCTACGGCAACATTCCATGAAAATACATGTAATTGTGTATATGATGTAATATTTGTAATGCAAAGGCAAAAAGGCAAAGGGGGAAAGGGGAGAGGGCAAATGCTCTGCGCTCAGCTTTCAGCCTCACCGTCTCTATACCCTATACTCTATAAGCTTCCTAACCTTGTTGTACCACATGTTAGTTTCACCTGTTACCACCCATGCACAACTGACTTAATCTCAATCTGCATTCCGCCTTCTTTCTCCCCAATCCCCAACCAGCACCGTCTCTGACAAGTAGTCCTTATTTATTTATATTCCTAGATCTGAAATTCACATATATATATAGGCTACTCAAGCAAAACTTGGCGGTACAAAGACTTTTCATACCTGCTTATACATCTCTCCACACACTAATATATACTCTTAAGAAATAAGAGAGAATCGAATTTAACCATACACATATTCAGCTCTTCATCATGAACAGTCCAGAAATACAAGCCAATGAGTCACAGAAGAATCTTAATCATTTAACGATTGAAATACCTGAAATATCGATACCTGAAAATTTGGAGCAATATGCATTAAATCAACCTCAATTTAAAACTCCTTCGATTCCTCAATCAATGCAAAATAATACCTCGTCAACTCCTCGTACTCCACATAATATTGTCAAACCCTCAATTTCCGATGCTTTAGATTTAGATTTAATATCTAAACAAACAGAATATACTCCGACTTCACCCAATGGAAATAACAATACTGGTACCCCAAACAATCGAGATCCATCATATGTTAATGATACAGATGATTCTTATAATCAGTTGAATATGAATTATAAATTTGGCTCTACCACAGCATTGGATTCTCCTATAGTCACTTCCTCACAGCAACCTGCAACAAATAATAATACTGTTATTAACAACAACAAATTTTTGAGTGACATATCGGGTAATAACAGCAACAAAAATGGCAGTCAAAAAAATCACGCTCCAAGCTACACTTTAAACATAGTTGTAAGACAATTTACTAAATATGCAGAAAGGAAATTGAATTTATGTTTGAATAGTACCTCATTAGATCAAGAACCTAATATAGTGGAGATTTTATCAGAAGGTGTGGATCCAACTTTTGATCGAATAATATCCTCGTTAGGTTATATAGCCAAAAGAACTCCAAAAAGGGTTACAGATGCGGTTATGCACTGGCGACGTGGGAAGTCAGAATTGAGGGAAATGGCAAGATCAATGCTGGAGAAGGATATGTCGACTTATCAAACTTTAATCTCAAAATCTTCAAAACATTTAAAATCGAAAAGTTCATCTTTGAGCCATAAAAAGTCTTTTTCAAAATCTATCATGTCATCTGCCGAAAATCGTTCAGTTTCTTATTCTTCTTTAGCACCTTCGCCAAAACAAGTAGCAAACGACAAGTCTTTAAAAGAAATGGAAGAACACATTCAAAAATCAGAAATAACATTTACGCAGGCCGATCGTCAATTTACGATAAGTACTTTTATTTTATGGAGAGTGTTGATTGAAGTAATTAAACAAACACCTTCTTCAACTTTGATGGAAGATACAGGTTTAGAAGAAATCATGTACAACTATTTGAGAAGTATAGACCCCTATTTGGTAAGCAGATCTTTAATTCATTCTGCAAACTGGAATTTATTATCTGAACTTATTGGTCAGATGTCAGAAAAATCATTTTTAAGTGTCAGTGATCGTTTTATTGCAGATTTGGAAAAATTTCCAACTGGCTTTACAAATGGAAAACCTTTCTCGGAAGCTAGTTTAAATTTATTAATTCATGGAATGAGATATTTACAATTTTCAAATTCTTCTCTAGAGAGATTCGAAGAAGGAGCAGATTTCATCAAAAGTTTAGCAAAGTTTTTTTTCAAATGTGAAAATGAAAACATTTTTCTGTCGTATTGTGATGTCATAAATCAATTACTTTTATCTCTAGCAGGTACTCTTACGGCAGAAGTAAATCATCCTACTTGGGTAGATGCGATTAACGTCATTTATAGGAAAAGTCTTTTAATTGCTAATTCAAGCTTGTCAAAGTATTGGGGTAGTGCAATAACTTTAGCAGTAACTGCATTATCTGTTAGTCCAAAGGAACTGTTTGAAGAAAAATGGAGAGATGTTGTTGATGTCATTTCTAAAAAGTTAAAACCTAAAGCTACAGCTTCTGAAAAATTGATTGTCATAACCTGTGTTAGTAGATTAACCTGGGCTTATTTATTTAGATATTCAGATACTTTAAATTCCAAAACTAGAACAATTGAAACATTGGCGAATATTTTGTTTTTGAATGTTCAAAAGAAACAACAATGGTTAACCGAAGATGCTCTATTAATTCAAACTGCAGTACAATTTTTTAGAGCTTTGGCATATTCTCAATTAAATTTTACTTTAGAAAATATTTTTATTCCATTTTTAAAATCGTCATTTACTAATGGTACTTTTGAAGTCACCAGTCATGAAAAAGCAATACTCTGCATTAGGTCTTATTGTTGTATTTTATGGGATCACGAAAATCACGAAAGACCACCATTTCCAACTGATGATGTTATTCAGAATTCACTGGATCCTTTAGAGTTTAGTTATATTGGTGCTGGTAATGTTTTTGAACACGAGTCTTCAAATTCTCAAGTTCATGATGAGATATCATCGATATTTTTAAAAGTACTTTTTTCTCTGGAATCTCAGTGTGGATGCAAAACTGTTGATTTTTCATTGAATTCAAGTTCTACCCCGGCAACACCATCATCTGCAACAAGTTCTTCGAGTTTCCATCAAAGAATTTCAAGTTTATCATATTTTCACGCTGCTGAGGATACTTCATACAAAAATAGTGAATTGTTTACAACTGTTATAACGAGTATATCTTGGTGCGCTAATACTGCACATCCTTCTCAATATAGGAAAATTATTGAATTGTTGGTTAAAAATTGTATTCATGAAAATGGAACCACAGCTCAATTTTGTATTGATGCTTTGAAAATTTTAATTTGTAAGAAAAATCCAAGTTCAATTACCACCACTTTTGCAACTGTGGCATTTTGCTTGGATGAAAAGGTATCGAATTTGTTTGATCATGAATATTTATCATCTGATAATTATGTTAAACTGCTGGAAGTTTACCTTGAAGTTCTTCAATCATGGCTAGATTCATTAACAGAAACCGAAGAGCAGGAGACAGAAGAAAAAGCCAATACAATGTACAATGTGAATCATGGGTTTGCCCAAGAGGAAATTCATGAAGCTAAAAAGTTTGAACCATTAGAATTGAAAAGTATGGCAACGTTGATCGATGATGTTGAAGGTAATGGGTTGTTTTTCTTATTTAGTCATGATTTTAGAATAAGATATTTAGGCTGTCATATATTAAGAATGGTCACTTTGTTTGATGAAGCAATTTATCATCTTTCTACTGATGATATTGAAACCAAAAAAGGGCATAGTAGATTACCTTCAAAATTTGCCGCCGAAACAGGAACTAGAATCATTGAGGTTTTGGGATCTTTGAATTTTAATGATTTTGCAAGAAACAAAAAAACTCAGTTTAGTGAAGCTGAATTGAAACGATACAACAAATTTCTTCATAATGATAAAAAGAATTCAATTATTAAGTTAGCTGAAAGTAGTCATGGTGTTGATGCCGCTTTATGGTTTAAAATTTTTGAAGATGTTCTGGAAACATTAGTTAAAACTTGTCCTATCCAGATCGCCATTGCAAGATCTCATAGTTGTATTAGACTCGTTCAACTTTATGATCAAATTGTTTGTATAAATAGTAATGGTGGAAATGGTAGAGATAATGCCGTTATTTGGGATTACATGCTTTATTTAAAAATTGCATGTGCCTCACTTACTTCAACTAATGAACAACGCTTACATATTCCTGATTTGAAAGCAGTTCAGCAACCGTCATTATCTTTATCTTTATACTCTCCATTGGTAAAAAGTCATTCAAGAAAAAGGTCACAACAGCTATTTACAGTCCAGCATCAAAAAATTACAAGTGCCAAATCTATTTTTAAAATGACTGTTCCTCTACTTACTACATCTAAATCACGTTTAAGAGAAGCTTTGGTAGAAGGTTTAACTTGTATCAATGTAAACATATTTAACACATTTATGCAGAGTATTGATTCATTAATTGAGAAATGGGAGGATCCATTTAAAGGTGGCTTTTCAAGTGATATGATTTTAAAGCAAGAAATTTGTTGTATTTTAAGTAAGGTTATCTATAAATTTTCCAAAACAGATGAAAAATATTTGGATGAATCGATATTACAGAAATTTACATTATTATTATCCAATATGTTGCATATATTAACCACCAACTATGCTCAAACTAATTTCAGATATCAAAGATTAAGGAAGTATTTTTGTAATATTTTTGAAACATTACAAACCGATTTGGTTTATAGAGGAGATGCAGAAAAATGGTTTAGTTTTGACTTTAGGAAGAGAAGCTTTGAATTTATGGTCGAATGGACGGGTTATGGCCAATCAAGCCCTATTTTTTCTGAAAGGTATAATTTAATGAGGAAAGCAATTTCTACGGAAGATGATATTTTGAATTTACAAGCATCTTTGGAAATGCAAAAGCATCAATTGCAGCTAAGTTCAATCAGTTGTATTTCTAAATTATTTTCAAGTTCAATTTCGGAAGATAATGAATCCTTTGATTTTTTGATTGTTTTTGGTTGGTTAGATTCTTTGTTCAAAACTTACAACGAAAAAATCAGCGGTCTAGCACGCAATGCATTATTAGATATTTTACTAGTTAATGGAAATGTTTATGAAATTTTTGAATTGATAGTTAGGAAATGTTATTCTCACGATTCTGCCTTGGGCAACTACTTTATCACATTGAAAGATGCATTAATTAAAGGTGTTAAGTTTGAATATGAGGTTTATCTGCCTCTTTCATTAGCGTTGTTTTCCTCTGGCTCTGAGAATTATAATGTTAGATCTGCAGCTGCTGAGTTATTAGAATTTACTGAAAACAAGTTTTATAAAACAAATAATATTTCAAATTATGTGGACGGTGTTTGTTGTAGATCAAGAATTATTTATAAGAGAACTTTATTTCAATTATCAACATATTTTGCAACATCTCATCCGGAAGAAAAATTTAGAATGATTTCAGAATTGACTATGATGTTTAATTTAGTTGGATCTGGACCCAGACGTGATTTGGTTGCTGTTTTACTTCCTTGGGTTCAAACAGTTGATTTGAATTTAGAAGCTGATACCCCTGATAGAGATAGTTGCTTGGTTGTTCTTTCAAATTTTTTTGATATTACGATGAGATATATCCATAAGATTCAAAATGAGTTGGAAGCATTATGGGTTGCATTAGGTACAGATAGCACTGGAGATGGTGTCAAGACTATTTATGATTATATTATAGCCAATTCGCTAGCATTAAAAAACTTATCGTTTATTGAGTGCTCCAGACAGGTTATTGTTTCATTGTCAACTATTCCATGTAATTTCAATCTTATAGATTCATTAATTTCCAACATGGAACCAAAGTCCATGATTCCGTTTGAACCCGAAGTCAGCAAAATTTTAATTTCTGAAATTGAAAAACAGACATTTCTAGGTTTACCATATGTTGCTAAGCTTTCCAAATTAATTCAAAAGAATTCCTCAATTACAATTCCTGCATTTTCATTATGCGAGTTATCCATTATTTTTCTAGCTGATTTAATTTTGATCCCAACTGATAAAATAAGGGAAAATTTACCATTATTATTACATATATCAATCTCCTTATTAGACCATCAGCTTTTTGTTGTTCAAGATCAGGCAGCTGCTTTGATTATTCATTTGATGCATGAGTATGGTGATCTTAACAGTGAAATTGGACAACAGACAGTGAGTTTGTTGAGATTATCTGATTATTCCAAAAACTTATGGACCTATAATGATTTAACATCAGTCAAGAATAGTGGCCGAGTACCCGATAGTATGGATACACTGGTTAGAAATATTTTAACAATTTTTGAATGTAAAATTCCGACCATCCAAAAGGATTGGAGTATTATGGCAATTCATTGGGCAACTACTTGTAAGGTCATGCATGTTGCTTCCAGATCATTCCAAGTATTTCGCTGTTTAATTTCTTTCTTGGATCAGAACATGTTAAGAGACATGTTATCTTGTTTGACTAATACGGTATCTGATGAAAATGTTGGTATACAAGGATTTTCACTGCAAATTTTAATGACATTGAATGCAATTACATCTGAATTATATAGTGAACAGCTTATTGCATTTCCACAATTGTTTTGGTCATCCGTTGCTGCACTCACAACTATCCATGAAAATGAATTTATCGAAGTTTTATCAACACTTTCCAAATTTATATCGAAAATTGACTTTAACTCACAAGATACTGTTAATTGTTTGAGTGCCACATTTCCACCAAAATGGGAAGGTAAATTTGAAGGCTTACAAAAAATTATTATGATCGGTTTAAGGTCCTCTAATTCATATGAGCCAACGTTAAAGCTGATGGGAAAATTAAATCAGTTAGAAAATAGTCAAATTATTGGCGAGGGTAAGCATCGAGTTTTACTCACATTATTAGCCAATATGCCAAGATTTTTACACGCCCATACTACCAAAAGATTCACAGAAGATATAATAAATGCAGGTAATTACCTTGGTGAAATGGCAGATAAGAATGAAATTATAGGTTTATCTAGAATTGTTGAGTCCTTGCTTAAGCGAAGATTCAGAAATAAGGAAGATTTTATGAGTCAAATTGTTAATGTTTTAAAGAGACATTTTTTTCCTCAATATGCAGCTGAAACATTAATATTTTTATTAGGACTGTTATTTAATAAGATTGATTGGATTAAGATTGAAACTATGGACATGCTTAAACATGTTTTCAGAGTGGTAGATTTAAGCAGTGCCGAATTTATTGGTTTAGGAGCTGATTTGGTTGCCCCATTGTTGAGGTTACTTTTAACAGAGTACGTTGATCAAGCCTTAGGAGTTTTAGATGAAGCGGCATCAATTTCATCATCACCATTTGATAAACATTATTTGATGATGTCCGCAGGGGATTTGACGATGAGAAAAGATTATGATAAAATTGTAACATTATTTGGTATTCCCGATGAAAGTGGTTGGTCCGTTCCAATGCCAAGTGTTAGAACAGCTATTACCAGGAACAATATTCATTCGGTTTATACTACCTGTTTTAAACCTAGCGAAGAGAATGAAAATGCAGACACTACCATTGCAAGTGCCGATAAAGAAGGTGAAAATAATAACAATGTCATCGATAATGGTAATATCACCCATAGCTATAGTGTCAAGGAACTTTCGAGTGGATTTGAGAATTCATTACAACTTTCAGAGTCGCCATATTTTTCTGCAGAATCAGAGTATGTTCAATATAATCCATTATCGCCTGAACTTCAACAGCAAATTAACCGCCACCACCAACAACAGGAACAATATAGCGTTGACAATGCTTCAGTTAACGATAAAGATTCATTAACTAATATGCTTGCAACCTTAGAGACATTAGACTCATTTTTCACGAAAGAAGGTAAGGAATTACCAACGACCTTTGGTCATAAATATAGTAGTTCTATTGATACTAAATCAACCACTACAACCAATACCACAAGTAATACTATGGATAGAGGTGGAACATGGGGACTTGAATTTGATGTCAACTCGCCTAAACTGGATCATGCATTGCAATTTGAATCTACGGCTTCATTCAGAACATTACTTGCTGATGTTACATCTACCAGTAATGAAAAGTTTTTATCACCCAAATATACACCAGCATGTGGCGGAGTTGGTAAAAAGAGTCGTAAGAGTTCATATTCATTGCCAAATGGAGTTGAGCCATTGAAGTTAGCTAGGGATTTATCAAAGGAAGGCGTTAATCTGACCAACCTGGGAAGTCCCTTAATAATTGAATCAACCAATGAGGGTGACGAATCCGATAATCTGTTTGGGTTTGATTTATTGAGACAAGCCAATAAAACTAGAAGAAGGTCTGCACGTGTGAGTCGGTCATATGGAAATGAAGTTGCAGGTAACATGTTGTTAAAAAATAGTCCACTTTCGCCAAGAACGCCTGCGAGATCTCCAAGACATTCGATGGGATCTACGTATAACAAGGGTAAGTTCAGAAATTACAGTGGGTACAGGAAGTCAGCGAAACAGTTCAGCCCATCTGAAGATGACATAAACAATAAATAGTAACAATCAACACGATTTACTCTTGTAAACTGTATAAAAAATGTATATTAAGTTAAAGATTTAAGAATACGATTACGATATTGTGATGCAGGGGAGGCTAATGCGGGTTGCGAGGATCGGCGAAGGAACCGTTTAGTTGTTCCTCAATTTGGGGCGGGGGGAAAGGAGATGTGGACACAAGACCCGGACGACACGATGACAGAGGCGTCCAAGTTTTATGAGGTTTAGCACATGCATACATCTTTGATAAAGACACAGATATGACGGATTATACAGGAATGACAATAGCGGAACCGGGTGAATTGATGAGAGGAGAAACGACACGTGTTTCGATAATATCAGAATATTTAGATGATACGGTAAGCAGGTTTGTCAATAGATTACAGATGGATCGAACGTACATTAAGGGCCAACAGGAAGTGGTGTGGGACGAGAAGTTAATACTGGATATAGTAGACGTTTTGAAACGGATAGTGTTTCAATATTTCAAAGCAGAGGGAGGATTTGAGGATTTTTTCAAGATTGGGAATGGAAAAAATCATCAAGATATCAATGGATTGATTGAGGAAATCAAGGATAGATTTCTAGAAAATTTTAAAGACTCACCACCATTTACGATATACCGATTTATAGAAACGATGTTGTATTCATCGAATGAATTTGATGGTGTATTAGCTGACGATGTGAAGATTAACAATTACGGATTGAAAAATTATACGGTAAGAGTGAATGACCTTATATCAGAGGAACAAACAGAAGTTATTGTTGTCAATAAATACCATGAAGGAGATGAAGAAGAAGAAGAAGAAGAAAGAGGAAATTGTTTGGCAAATAATAAAGCGATGAAATCTCGTAAATTAGAATTAACACAAAATAATATTCTTGCTGTCAAATATTTACGATCTTTGATAAAAATCATATCGGTGCAGAGCAATATTGATGATGTCAGTAGGAATTTACGAAAATATGGTTCTAAAAACTGCATTTCTGTGGATACTATTAATGGAGAGAATAATGAAGATAACGGGAATGAAAATGATGAAAGTGCAAGTGAAGATACATCTTCTAGCTCGATCAAGATGGTGAAGATACTATGGTCAGATGAAACTCATGCTATGACAACAGTAAACGATTCCGGTGTGAAGGCACAAGAATACATGGACACCAAAGATACGGGATTACAATCACAAAATGATCACCAACCATAAGATGTTGATATATTTTACTACAATTTGTAATTCCAATTACTTTTATTTAAATAACAAACTCGATGTACATTAATTTTTCTTTTTTAGCTGTAAAATGTTTAAAATTTTATTTGATTAAATATAATTTATATAAAACTGAAATAGAAAATAGATGTATCACACTTATTTAGCGTTAGAGTTCATCTTTCTCTTACCACCTGGGGTGATAGCAGCATTGACGAATCTCTTGGTGTACAATAATCTCTTGTATGCTCTACCCTTTGGCTTCTTTGGTTTTTCGGTCTTTTCGACCTTTGGAGTTTGAGACTTAACTTTACCTGCTCTCGCAAGGGAACCGTGAACTTTACCCTATAATAATAAAAAGAATTAAATAAATCAAAAAAGATTTAAAATGAAAATGTTAGTATACTTCTCATTGTATGATTAATTGTAAAGTAGCAGAGTGATGAATGCAAAGTTAAAGTTGTAAAATTTTGTCCATCTAAAAAATTCAAATGCAGTAGTAATAATAATTTCTAGACAAATTGCCAAATAGTGAAGATTTAATCAGGTTTGTTAATTCTTATATGGATCATTGAGAAGTATGTTTTAATAATGTTTCTTAAAGCCGTAATGCTATTTTTCATCATATTCTTCTAAATTCAAAGTGTATTTAAAACAACAAAAATTTCTTGATCCTTAGCTGCTGCACATAAAACTTCGTAATTTATCATATACTATATAGGTGATTAGACTGTCTTTAATAATTCTTTTTTGGTTTCTTTAACCTATTCAAAAAAAGTATGTATTTTCCATTCTGTCATTCGAATTTTTTGTATCATTCAACTTCCATAGCATTCACTAATCCGTATTTATGTTATTTCTAGTACGTACCATGTTGATATATGTAAGTGTGCTTGGTAAAATAATAGTTTTCCTTTAGAATTGGAGTCACCATCTGTGTGGTGCAATGGACGGAAAAAAGCTCTTTGTGTATTTGCAGGGACGAGCGAGTGCTGAGCGTTTGCCCTCACAGTGCAGAGAGAGAGAGAGCGGTGCGCGTCGTGCTCAAAAGAGGCAAGCGTGACCAGCCCTTTCTGTGTGCACGTGCTATTAATCTGCAGGGTTTGAGGGTTTGGCCTCTGAACACTGAACTCCTCACAACGTGTACGCATACACAAAGGCTAAGACAGTGACGACGACAACCCCCAGGACAATTAGTAGACTGAAGGGGAGTCCGCTTTCAAATTGATTGTGTTCACTGAATAACATCTTCCACATGCGAACATACCTGATCCCTCCGGAAACTAATGTTGTAAGTGATAAGCTGAGGATGAGTGCTCCCAATGGTTTAGAAAACTTTTTGACGCAATCCAACAATTTTAAGGCATTGTTCTGAAGTTTTCTCTGTTGCTCAGTCAAATTGATCCCATTATCATTTGAAGTCATCTCAGTGATTGGTAAAACAATTACATATTTACTCAATTGTAGTAAGATCAATCCATAAATAACCATTGTTAATGCTGTTCGAATGTACGCTAGTATTGTCCGTTCATTTGCCAAGTGATCCCTGGCAGGATTACCACCTGTAGTGATTTTCCCACATTTGACTATCCATTTAAAGACGATGTTATCATTGCCAAATTGAGTTATATTCTTTCTGTAATATTGTTGCCAAATTGACATTGACTGTTTTCTTTCTTTGTTTCGTGCCACTTCTTCGTTAATATTTTTGTCCATTGTGGTATTGTGATATATAATTGTTTTGTTCCAATGTATTCATTTATTGGAAAGTCTTTTGAGGAATTAATCTCATACTACCTATACCCCGAAACCGGAAGCGAAGAAAATGTATAACAAAACATGATGCAAATCGCTGCGATAAAAGATACCGGGTATCGGCCGAAAAAACCTCAATGTGCGATCGATTGACAATTGACAAAATAGAAACCTCATCAGTTGAAAAGGTAATAAATGTTAAACAATACACATAAGATAAATTTACGATATAAACAATAACAAATATGCTCTATAAAGTTTTATTTTTTAATATTAATCATTTCATCAAGCATAACAGGACCATGGAATTCTTCATTCTCTATTTTATCAAGACACCACTGAGCAACAACTTTAGTTGAAATCGGAGGTCTTATTATACCATCCAAAGCATTAAATAACAACTTCTTATTAACTCCACCCAATAAATCCATTGCATCCTTCATTGAATTTCTAAGTGATCTTTTACCATCTTTACCCTCAGCTGGATCATACATGAAACCGGGTCTTAAGAAAATCGGTCTCAAATTTGGTTGCATTTGATAGAGTTCATATTCTGATCTTCTCTTACTTTCAATATATCCTGATGGAATACCAGGAAATCCACGATCTGCAGATACGTATACATAAGCAGGAACGGGATTTTTATTGCGATTATTTTCAATTAATGCCTCAGCTGAAACAATTGCACTTTCGGTATTAAATCTTTGGTATGTTTTATCAATAATCACCTCATCACCAGCTTTTGTAGCTTCCGGATTCTTTACCATTGGGTTACTACCTGTAGATTTGAACAATTTACCAACGGTTCCGATTATACCATCACTTGATCCGACAATATCCTTGTATGAATCATTTTCAAATAATATACCGATTGAATGAACAACGGCTTTGGTATCCTTCAAATCTTCGATATAAGTATCTGGGAAAAAGACATTACCCTTTTTCCAATTGACTTTTTCCATCCATGTGGAATCTTCCATTGGATACGGTTTTGGTTTCCTTCCTGATCCGGTGATTGATATCACTTCATATCCTCTATTGACTGCATTTTCACAGATACGTTTACCTAGGAATCCAGTACCCCCCAATACAACAATTTTCTTTGCCAATCCCGCAGCTGTTGTCATTATCTTTGGTTTCTTAGCTAATATGTGACTCAATTGAGTGTATAACGTACATATATCATCTTATTCATCGCCACTTCCCAGCCCTCCTTCTAGTTCTGTACATTTCAAATAACACCACTCCTCAGTTCCGAATCCCGAAGCCCGAATTTCAAACCGCCTGATTCCCTTAAGCGTCGATCGACGACAACATTCAGTCTTACCCGGCGCTATGTTCACCGATTTTCTGCGTCCTCTCTTGCGCCCCCCAAACCGCAGTCTCGCGTCATCTTCCGCTGCTCCCACTGCCCCCCGCGCACCGCACACTGCTCTCGCTAGTTCGCACAAAACTTTTCAACCTTCTCACCTGTGAAGTATATTCAACTCACTCACAGGTTCTATTAAGCGTATGATATCATTGGACGGTACACTTGTGCTTTAATTAAAAATCTTTCCATAGCTCATATACAAATAGACAAACAAAATGGTATGTACCCTATACAGGATATTGGATGGATGATTCATAGAAAATACTCTCGATTTGATTCTGGGAGATAGCACATTATAAATGAATGATTAATTGTTATGATGGCAATTGGAGTATGAAAATTAACGATATGCAATTTTTTTTTAAATTTTATCAAGTATTATAGAATAAGAAATGAAGTTATATAATAAAGAGATGAGATTAAATAAGGAAATTATTGATATAATATGAAACATAACAATAGCACCACCACCAAATGATGACACAACCACTGAAGAACTCTATTTTAGAAATATAAAACTATGAAGATTCTCAAATTTTAATTGAACTATTCAAGCAAACAAGTTACTAACATTATTATCTAATTCTTCCCTTTTTTTAAAAAAAATAATTAATTACTATAGGATACTAAAACTCCAGTTACTTTAGCTAAGGTTATCAAGGTTCTTGGTAGAACCGGTTCCAGAGGTGGTGTCACCCAAGTCAGAGTTGAATTCTTAGATGATTCATCAAGAACTATTGTCAGAAATGTCAAGGGTCCAGTCAGAGAAAACGATATCTTATGTTTAATGGAATCCGAAAGAGAAGCAAGACGTTTAAGATAAGTTATGTATTTTTGTCATTTCTTTGCTCTAATCATCAACAACATAAAAAATTCAGAAAAAAGACTCATTGTTGGATATATGATTTCGAGAAGTTATTTTCATAATCATTTTTTTATAGATGTATAATTTTCTGTTTTTCTATATCCAATATTTTAATAAACAACATCTTCTATGTTATATATATATATATATATATGTATTACCAGATACTATAGGATTAATGTAAAAATTAGAATTTATTAAGTGATTAAGTTATTAAATTATTAAATTAAACAAGCTTATCTATCTATCTATTTATTTATTTATTTATTTTCCACCCCCGAGGAAACTACCCATCATATCTTGTAAAAGATTTGATTGCTTTTTAATGAACGAAATATTGTAATAAGTTACGGCAATTGCATTTATTCTTTCAAATAGACCGTCATAATTTTTCAATACTGATTGATATCTTTTCAAAATTAAAGAGAAAGCATTAGAATCCTCTGTGTTACCTCTTTTGACTAATGCTAGTAATAATTGTAAGAAATTGATTAATTTATAACAGTTACTTGCTTGTAAATCAAGGTTATTATTATTAGTAATGTCTTCCTCATCATTATAATCAGTTTCGAATATTATCATGCCATTGACATCATGATATTTAATTAGAAAAGTTTCTTCCTTTAAGAAATTAGTCAACATTTTATTCATTGCCAATTCTGCAAATTTGATATTTTTAATTGTCAAATAGGGTAATACTACTCTTGCCAAATAGAGACCAAAATCATAAGGTTTATTTTGTGCCTTATAAGTATGATATTCTAAATCTACTATTAAATTTACGGCATTAACATCATCGGAAAGAAATAGATATTTTTCACTATGAGAGATTTGAGATTCAATTCCACTTTGAATTAATTTTGTACCTAATAATAGATTAACTTTTGGTAATCCTATATCGGAGCCAGTTTTGGAATTGAGGAATTTACTCGTTTCCTTGGCTAAATTTGATAAATTTGCATCATTATCAGGGAAAGTTGACAAAATATTCATTATTTTATTAACATCATTTGATTCGAAATCTTCTAGAATTTTGTCCTCTATTTGGAAGACTTCTAGCAGGTAGAGGTAAAGATCTGCGGCTTCATCATATTGTTTACTTTCCAAAAGGATCATTGTACTTTGATAGAGTAAAGAAATTGCTGCCCCATAGTTTTTAGAATGTACGTATCTATTAACAATTGATCTAATAGTCTGTTGTGCTTCATAGTATGAGCCATGATTGATTCTTTCTCTAAATCTGGCCAAGGATTTTTTAAGTTTGTTTTCAATTGCAAGAGAGGACATGTTTATCGGTGAAATTTATTGCCGGGTTAGTACAAAAGTGGGGAGTTATTTTTGGTTGTTATTTGTAAGTTACACACTACTGCTACAGAATTTGGGGTTAAGCTGCCATGTGTGAGTGTGCACATGCGAATCCTCTCCTCGCTGAGAAGTGAAAACGTGAGAACGTGGATTTTAGCCTTTAGCGTGCGTCTGCCGTTTTGGTCCTAAGAAGGCACTTTTTCTTAGACGTGCATTTCGCATTTCGCATTTTGTATTTTGGTGTCTGGTACAAGGCTTGCCAGACACGTTTTAGCATCGATAACGGTTTGTTGTCACTGGTTTATACACAGGTTAGACCAGGTTTGAGTAATCTGGCTTTTTTATCTTACACAGACAACAGCTGCAGCACCACAACATACACAATGGCAAAATCACATCTCAAAAATAAGACCATGAAGAGTTTATCACCACGACATCACCACCACTCAGTAGTGAATGATGACAATCTCATCACGACGGCGACGACGACCACGGCCACGAATCAGAAACGGAGCAGCAGCACGCTGATACCACCACCACGGAACGAGTCGCCAAACAAGTCGAGAAGGAGTATCCAGCCCAGCCGTCTTGACATGGCCAGCAACGGGAACGGCAAGAGCGCCCAGCAGACGAAGCGAAGAAGGCAGCTTCTGAGAAGGGCCCCGATAGACACGCTCTCGAGCCCCACTAAGTCTGGCAGCGGCGCCAACACGTCGAGACGTCCCGCCAGTAGAAGCGACGCCTACATCGCCCGCGTCGACGTGGACCTCCCGTCCAGGGGCGGCGGCCTCCTCCCGCTCTCCGCCGCTACTGCCGCTACTACCGACGCCGACGCCGACGCCGACGAAGTGGGCACCCTCTTCAACGTGGCCGACCTCCTCGAGCGCAACCAGCACGCGCTCGACGCCGCCGCCTCCTACCAGCGCCAGCGCGCCCTTAAAAACGACAACTGTGAGAACCGCAATCTCCCCGAGAACAACGACATCTCCGCCGCCGCCACCCTGCTGGCCGCCGCCGACAGGCCAGACTCCGCCGCTGCAATCGATTCCTTTCACTATTCCAATAGTAATAGTAATAATAATAATAGCAATAGCAATAGCAATTTCAATACCACTCCCTATACCAATAGCAACAGCACCACCATTTCTGCAACCCTGCAGTCCCTCATTGGCAACAAAGAAAAGTACCAAGAGGTTAAGCGCAATTATTCTGCTTATTCCAAAAATTATATTAAAGAGGACCTTATCCGCTCCATCGACGACATTAGACTAATTGTTAACCGATTCAGGTCTCTTCTTGTTGATATTCTCGATGGTAATGTCGGTTCCTTCTTCTACAATGAGGCAAAGAAATTACAAAATTCTTCTCCCTTAATGTCTATCAGAGATGAGGAGTTACTCAATCTACCAAAGGAAACTTACTATGGTTATATAGGTGCCGTCCGTGGTTTCCATATAGGTAAAACAATCGAAAATGATAGTCAATTAAATAAGTTAATGAAACAAAAATTAAAATTTAACAATGTTATCAAATTTTGGGGGATTGACAATTTTACTCAATATGTTCTAGCTCCAGAAGTTATTGCACATCTCATTTTAGAACAGGGTAATTTGGATGATTTAGATGCTGCCTATGATGAAATGGAAGAAACTAACGATTATGGGACGTTTGTTACCAATACAGTAGATCTTAAGGGTAAAGATACGATGGATGATAATAATGATAGTAATGATAATAATGATACCACCATGGAAGATCACAAGGACACTGTCACAATCAACCTTGATTCCTACAGCGAGCCAAAACCATCACTAGGGCCACTATCAAAGTCATCATCAAACCAACCTAAACCAACAAACATCATCGAACCGCTCTCAGACTTTGACTCCGATTCCGACTCTGATTCTTTCAAAACCGATAAAGACCTCATGGGAGACATATTCGGCTAACCTTCCCTTTTCGGAAACCTTGCGCTCGAGAAAAAAAATTTTCGTGACTCGACGAAACTTAGAGCAAATTCTAAGGAGAAATGGTCATCAAATTTATCACAAGCTAACTAGTGGCAGCCATTCCTAACTCGCCATCTTTTTCCTCTAACCTACCTCCGCTGCTCAAAATTTTGCACCAAGATCAAAAAAGTATAACGAAAATTAATAAAATGTCCTCTCATTTCCCAAGAACATGTTACAAGTGTGGTTTAGCAGGTCACAAAGCTGAAGACTGTGATCAAGCTGAAAGGTTATGTTACAACTGTAAGCAACCAAACCACGAATCAAAGGATTGTTCCTTACCAAAGCAAACCGTTCAAAAACAATGTTACAACTGTAAGGAAATTGGCCACGTCCAATCTGAATGTACTTTACCTCAAAAGTCTTTCCAAAAATGTTACACTTGTGGTAAGGCAGGTCACATCTCTAAAGATTGTCGTCAAAATGCTAAATTATCATGTTACAGATGTGGTGGTGCTAACCATTTCGCTAAAGATTGTCAAGCAACAGGTCCAAAATGTTACAACTGTGGTTTAACAGGTCATATCTCAAAGGATTGTGATCAAGCTGCTCAAGAATCCTCTCCAAAAGTTTGTTACAACTGTCACGAAGCAGGCCATATTTCTAGATTATGTCCAAATGTTGCTTAAATTTAAAAAAAGTGTAGGTTTCTTCTTTTAAATCTATATACATATTTAAATTCTTATTGTTGTCGTTGTTTGAAGGGTGAAGTTTGAAGGGTGAAGGAAGAAGTTGTAGGTGGGTGTATGAGAAGCAGTTTAGTGATCTTTTTACGCTTTTTTTTCAATTCTCTTGTTTTCTGTCTTTTATTTATAAATCCCCGCTTGTTTAGTTGTTTAAAATAAATTTATTAAATTTATCAAAAGAAAAGACATCTTTTTTTTTACCTGATACATAATTTTACTACATATCAATGTATGTTCTTATAAATCGCATCACCCATTAAACAAACATCCTTCATCTCCTTATAATCATGAACTCTCACAATATCAGCTCCAAATCCAATACCAGCAGTGATGGATGCACTGGTACCATTGATTCTCTCAGCTGCAGTTTCCTTTCCTGTAATCGTACCAATAAATTTCTTTCTAGATGGTCCAAGTAAAACGGGGATATAATCAAAACTAATATACCCCCCATTTCTTAAGTTACACTGTTTATATTTTTTCAAAAATGGTAAATCTCTAATAACACTCAAATTTTCATTCAAATTCTTCGCAAATCCTAATCCCGGATCCAATATAAGTTGCCATCTTTTGATACCGCTAGAATACATCAAACTAATACGTTCTGATAATTCCTTACAAATTTCAGTAACTATAATATCCTCCCTTTTAACTCGCCTATTATAAACCTTCAAATCTCCATCATCAGTTTGTTCATAATCGACCAATTTAGTCATCGTCTTAATATCCCCCCTTGTATGATTGATAATATATGGAACATTATACTTGGCAATAATGTCATACATTTTATCATCAAAACTACCAGCACTAATATCATTGATTATATCGGCACCCGCTTTAATTGCCTCCTCGGCAACCTCTGAACGATATGTATCAACACTGATAATAACCTTTTCAGCATATTTCTTCTTGATGGCCTTAACAACAGGAATGACACGTTCCAGTTCATCTTCAACTAATGGTTGGTTCGACCCAGGTCTAGTGGAACATCCACCAACATCAATGATATCAACGTTATTCTCAAACATTTCATCCACTTTTGCCATGGTTATAGCCAAATCAAGATTAGATGCAGATCCATCACTGAAAGAATCTGGAGTTATATTTAATATCGCCATTAATTGAGTAGCAGTTTTAGAGTGTACTAAATCATATTCTAAATATCTAAATTTTAATTCTTTATTCTCCTCTCCATTTTCTTCCAACATTGGGAATCTTGTAGGTAATGGGATCAATGAAATCAAATCCGTTGATTCTTGGAGCTCATTTGCAGGTGGCGCATTCGCCATTAATTGATGTAAATGATCATGGATAGGTTCGGCAGTAACTGGATGAATGAAATCGGGTGGTAATAATTCACAAAGGGGAACAAGAACAAATGACCGTTCAATCATCCGAATATGTGGGATATTCAAATCGCTAGTATTAACAATTAATGAATCATACAAGATAATATCCAGATCGATTGTTCTCGGCCCATTATCAAAATGTTTAACTCTTTTCAACGATGCATATTCTATATCCTTCAAAACTTTCAACAAGTCATGTGGTGATAATGTAGTTGAAAGTTTCATACATCCATTGATAAAATCTGGTTGTTCCAAATAATACATTGGTTTGGATTTATAAAGAGACGACGTTTGTAATACCTTGATTTCGTCATGTGAATTTAATTCCTCTATAGCTTGTAAAATATTGTGTAATTGATGTCCTTGATTTGATCCAAATGCTAAAAATACGGCATGTTCTTTACCATCTGATTCAATTTGTGTTTCTGCATTTAAATTTGGAATGATGAATTTATCGGTTGTAATATTCTCCTTTTCAAATTCCACAACGTCTAAATCCAAAACACCAATTTCCTTTTTGGACTTTCTTGTGGAAACACCAACATCAGTATAATCAATAATATCCGTTTTGAATACGCTGACATTGCATTCTAGAGTCGATGGAATTAACTTGTAGACCAATTTGTTAACGTTCAAAACGAGCGCTTCAACCGTCTTAAAATTTGAATTTTCAACGTATTTGGAAATACTCGATCCAATATCCAATATATTGACATCACTCACCATCAAATCAATATCAATATCGATATTCAACACCACAGGTTGTTTTTGGAATCTTTCAAATGTGAAAATACCAATGATTGTAGAAACGGATAAATTATAAATCTTCAATTTATCATTCCCAACCATTTCAATTCCCGATTCACCATTCTTCCTCCTAGCAAATTTTATAGCTATATCGAAATTTCGTTCCTTATATGATAGTTCCATCGATATGTTCGAACAGTTTTGTTTGAATGCCACGTTTTGAATTAAACTATTCGCCAACGCAACAATAGATTTATAATTGGTATCTTTATTAAACTCTTCGTATTCTTTAAATTGTCTACTTACAACAGCATAATTTATAGAATACTTCAAATCATCTGTAGAGCTAGCCATCGCAAAATCTGTGAAAAATTTTGTGGTTATTAGTAAATTATTCTTAATATTATTTAATAATGCGGTATACTGTAGATCTTGGATCATGACCACATCATTTAATGATGTCATATCCTCGCCATTGATATTATTTGTCATTTTAAAAGTAGATTGTTGATGTTGGAAAAGTCTATGATGGATATGAAATTTACGTTGATGTTGATGCTGATGAAAAATATTTAAATTTTTCAAATTCAAATGACGGGGATAAGAAAAATTAAAAGATTTAATGGGAGGCAAGCTTGTTTTCAAAAACGACAGTTTGGGAAAAATAAATAATGGTACTTTGCCCAACTAAAAAAATTTGGGGATTGAGTCAAAGAAATCCATAACCTCAAAATGTTATTGCATCTTTGTCACCTACTGAGAGAAAAGTGGAAAATCTTAATTATAAATTCATGTTGGGAAAAAAATAATAATTATTGTTATTGTGGCTGGGGAGGAAAATAAAGTGGCGCATACCGCATACCTCATGTACTTCGTGTCGGGAACCCCTCATGATTTTATCATGTCATTTGCCGGCTTTAATAGAGAGAGTTGAAGGGAACAGTTATGGTTGAATGTGCGCCTACATATAAGTTACAAAAAACAACAATGTTTAGAAGATACTTATCCAGTGCAGCTAAAGCTGCCACTTCATCTAGTCCTGCAATTGAACTCGCAGATATAGTCATTATTGGGGGTGGACCTGCCGGTTTGAGTTTGGCATCAGCTGTTAAAACATCTCCAATTTTGAAAGATTTGAAATGTACATTAGTTGAAGGAGGAAGATTAGTTGATAATTTAGAAAATTTCTATCAAAACCCTCCAGAGTTTATTGATAAAAGAGTCGTCAGTATTACTCCAACATCAATGGAGTTTTTAAAGAAAATTGGAGGATGGAATTATGTTAAAGAAGATAGAATCGAAACTTATGATAATATTCATACATATGATGGTGTATCTGGTGCAAAAATGGAGTTTGATTCACCAGAATTAGCTACAATGATTGAAAATGTGAATATCCAATCCATGCTTTATCAAAGAATTAAACATTTAAATCAAGAAAATCCATCGAGTCCTTTAAAACTTTTAGATAATACAAAAGTGGTTGAAATAAAAGAAGATAAAGATAATGAATGGCCAATTTTGAAACTAGACAACGGATCTTTCATTAAAACGAGATTATTGATTGGATGTGATGGCTACAATTCACCAGCACGTAAATACGCTAAAATTGAATCTCGTGGTTGGTCTTACAATAGATGGGGTAATGTTGCAACGTGTAAATACAAGGATAATGAATTTAGATTCCCAACGGGATGGCAAAGGTTTTTACCAACTGGTACTTTGGCATTTTTACCATTACCAAATAATTGGTGTAGTTTAGTTTGGGCTGTTCCACCTGAAATTTCATCAATTATCGGTAAATTGAATGATGAACAATTCAAATATATGTTAAATGCCGCAGCTAAATTAACACCAGAGGAATTAGATTACCTCTATTTTCAAATTGCAGATAAGGAACCAGATAAATTGATCGACGAAATCAAATGGAGATTGGAACTTTTCAATAAAAAATTAATTACATCGGAACAACAAGAAGATTTCCCATTAGAAATTGAATTCATTGTACCACATAGTAGAGCTAAATTCCCATTAAAATTATCCAATGCTGATTCATATATCGAAGAAAGAGTGGCATTAGTAGGAGATGCAGCACATACTACAAATCCATTAGCTGGGCAAGGATTAAATATGGGTCAGGCAGATGTTAAAAGTCTAGTTGAAACTCTGGAGAAATCCCGTCAAAGGGGTCTGGATATTGGCAGTAAGATTGCGTTAGAACCATATTGGGCTGAAAGAGCAATTCCAAACCACGTAATGCTAGGGATCGTTGATAAAATTCATAAAATTTACTCAACCGATTTTGCGCCTATTGTTTGGATTAGATCGTTTGGTGTGAATATGTTGAATTCATTACCATTTGTGAAGGATTTCATGGTTAGTCAAATCAGTCATAAAGATTGATTGATTTCTATATTGTGTCTTATTTTTAATGTTCAATTTTTGATTATGACGTTTACCTGTAAATAACTAAAAGTTTGTATATCTAAGGGTATAAATATCTTACGCGTGGACATGCAACCTATAAAAGTAGATGTGACCACATGTGTGATAAGCAGATCTGTCAAACTTCAAGAGGATGGATCTATATATAGGCTACAAACCATTCATATATATTTGTTCAGGGCTGATCCGAGAAGCACCCTTCCGAATATATTATACACAATAAGCTTATCCGTGGCAAAACCTGGGGTGAAAAAATGTCCCCATCGGGATCGAAACGGGGGCTATCGTTTTTGCATCGGTATATGCCCGTTTGGGTAAAGCGATCCGCTCAGACGGAATCTCCACCCCATCTGTACTGATTTTGCCCAAAGCGGCCAAACGAAACGAGCGTAACCTCTGCGATTGGTGCATTATTAAGCAGGCAAACTTTTCTTCATTTAAAGCTCTCCCCTTTTCCTGATTTCAATCTTTTCTTTCAGGATCAGAAAGGAATGTTATTTGCGTTTGCATATTAAACCCTTATTCTTCAAGGAGTAACACATACTTACATCATATTAACAAATCAAATAAAAAATGTCTACCGTTGGTAAAGTATGTATGGTCACAAACAGGGGGCATGCTTTGCAGGCATGAATTCTTATCATGAAATTTTTTTTTCAACCTAATATTTTGAAGAAAAGTACCATTTTTAACCAGGAATCGAGAATACTAACATTATTTCATTTACAAAAATCCTATCTTTTTTGTTTTCATCTTTTTTACAGACTATTACATGTCAAGCAGCAGTTGCATGGGCTCCAAAGACTGATTTGGTTATCGAAACCATTGAGGTTGAAGCACCAAAAGCTCATGAAGTTAGAGTTAAGATTGACTACACTGGTGTTTGTCACACTGATGCATACACTTTATCAGGTCAAGATTCCGAAGGTGTTTTCCCTGTTATTTTCGGTCACGAAGGTGCAGGTATTGTCGAATCCGTCGGTGAGGGTGTTACTAGCGTCAAACCAGGTGACCATGTTGTTTTACTTTACACTCCAGAATGTCGTGAGTGTAGCTTCTGTAAATCTGGTAAGACCAACTTATGTGGTAAAATCAGAGCTACTCAAGGTAAAGGTTTAATGCCAGATGGTACATCAAGATTCAAATGTAAGGGTCAAGATTTATTCCATTATATGGGTTGTTCCTCATTTGCTCAATATACTGTCGTTGCAGATATCTCAGTTGTTGCTGTTGATCCAAAAGCTCCAATGGACAGAACTTGTTTATTAGGTTGTGGTATTACTACCGGTTATGGTGCTGCAGTTAATACTGCTAAGATGCAAGAAGGTGACACCGTTGCTGTTTTCGGTATTGGTTGTATTGGTTTATCTGTCATTCAAGGTGCAGTTGAAAAGAAAGCCTCCAAGATTATTGCTATCGATATCAATGATGGTAAGAAAGCTTGGGCTGAAAAATTCGGTGCAACTCATTTCGTCAATCCAATCACAGATGTCAAGGAAGGTGAAACAATTGTTTCCAAATTAGTTGATATGACCGATGGTGGTTTAGATTGGACCTTTGATTGTACTGGTAATGTTCAAGTTATGAGAAATGCATTAGAAGCATGCCATAAAGGTTGGGGTGAATCCATTATTATTGGAGTTGCCGCTGCTGGAAAAGAAATTTCAACCAGACCATTCCAATTAGTTACCGGTAGAGTTTGGAGAGGTTGTGCTTTCGGTGGTGTTAAGGGTAGAACTGAAATGCCAGGTTTAGTCCAAAAATACGTTGATGGTCAATTGAAAGTTGACGAATTTATAACACACAGACATCCACTGGAAAAAATCAATCAAGCATTCCATGATATGCATGATGGTGAATGTATCAGAGCTGTCATCAAGATGGATGATTAACTAGGCCATGGTAAAGATTCACGTTTATGATTGACTTTGGATTTCTCTTATGTAATACCGATAATGATAAAAGATTGTAAATGATAATAATAGGTGCAGTTCATTGGTGAAATTTTCATTTGTTGTTGTTTTTGGGGATGATTGATATTATTAGTTTTGGCTATTAGCATATATAGAGGGGGGAATGCAAAAGTTAAAATCGGACATGATTTGCCTGCTAAGCTCTTTACTTACATTTATATATATTCAGCAACCTTGTCATTATTTATATAGATCTATATATATAGTTATTAATATAAAATAGTTCACATGTGAAGTTAAGAAAACCAGCACGGTGAGATTTGCAACGTCGCGTCGATAGTTTATAAAAGACATCCGTGCACTGGAAACGGTTTGTTGGAAGTTTGAAAAATTTTTCATTTTTCCTTTTCAAGCTGAAATTTCAAATTTCAAATTTCAAATTTCAAATTTCACACTTCACACCACACAATTCATAATGCGCACACTGTCAATTTTTGGCCCAAGCTGAAATCAGTAGTGGAGATTCATTGGTGCCTGCGGGACAAGAAACACATTTTGAAGGAAAAGGCAGCTTTTGAATTTGATTTTTAAATTCTTCTCTATCCAACTTAAAAACTGACAGGTCCATCTATAACACAAAACAATGTCTTATCAAGCTGGTCGTCCTGAAAACGTTCTTAGACGTGCAGAAGATTTGATTGGTATTAACCAAGCTGATGTTGCATTACAAAATTTGTATACTTTCATCACATCCAAGAGAACCAAGAACATTGAACCAACCAATCCTCAATTATTAGAGATTTTCAAATTGTTCATTTCTCTTGCTATTGATGGTAGATTATCCAAAGATATCAAAGATGCATTATATCAATACAAGAAGATGATTCAAAATTTAAATACCACCGCAGGTTTTGAATGTTTAGAACAATTGACCAAGTATTTCCTTACTACTGCTAATTCTAAATTAGATGATGCACAATCAAAGGCTAATGTTGCTGCTGAAGTTGCAATCGAAAAATCAGTTCAATCTGCAGCTGCTGCTCAAAAAGTTATTAGTTCCATCGACGATACTGTTGAAGAAGAAGACGAAGAAGCTTTCACCTTCAATGTTTCTCCTGAAGATATTCTTTTGTCATCCGTAACAACTGATGACACAACTGATAGATCAAACAAAGAATTCTTTTTACCTTGGTTAAGATTTGTCTGGGAAGCTTACCGAACAGTTTTAGAACTATTAAGGGGTAATAACAAGTTAGAAAGTTCCTATTGTCAAGTTACACTTGAAGCTTTCCAATTTTGTATTAAATATGATAGAAAATCAGAATTCAAGAGATTATGTGAAATCTTGAAAAACCATTTAATGACTATGTCAAAGGAATATGACGATTCTGTTAATTTATCAAACCCGGAAACTTTACAAAAATTCTTAGATACTAGATTTCAACAATTAAATACTGCTGTTGAATTAGAATTATGGAAAGAAGCTTTCAAAAGTATTGAAGACGTTCATGGTTTAATGAAATATTCCAAGAGTGCTCCAAAACCAATTTCTCTGATTAATTATTACAACAACTTGGCTAAGATTTTCCAAGTTTCGAATAATTATGTTTATGCAACCGCTTCGAGACAAAAATTATTTCAATTGTTAATCCAATCTCCTGTTATTACCAAAGCAGAACTAGCTGAAAATGCATCAATCTATTTGATCACTTCTTTATCAATCCCACTTTTAGAGTCTTTAGATTACACTTTTTCTACTCAAAACAATTTAGTTGATTCCGATTTTTTCAAAAGAAAAAACAACAAGTTATCTTCATTATTGAATTTAAATGAAACTCCTTCAAGAGTTTCCTTACTAAACTCTTCAACTTTGAAGGAAGTTTTAAAATTTGCAGATGAGAGAATTGTTAAATTGTACACCTTGTTGGAGAAATCATTCAATCCATTAACATTTCATTCAACTGCCAATTTAATTTTGAACACTATTGCAAACGAGGATAAATATGTTTCATATATTCAACCACTTAAGAAGGTTATTGTCTCTAAGATTTTATCTAAGGTTTCTACCTTGTACGATTCCATTAAATTTGATTTCCTTTTAAAAATCTGTACTTTTGAAAATGCTCAATTTAATTATGATGAATTTACCTTTGAAGATTTATTAATCAATGGTGAATATAGTGGTTTAATCAAATGCGATGTTGAAATTGATGATGAATCCGGTGTTGTCAGTTTCACTGATAAATTATACGTTACTCCATCATCTAAGGTTAATTCTAGATTGTACGATTTAACAAGTGCATTATCTTCCGCAATCAAATTAATAAATGTTGAAGAATATGAAGAAGCAGAGAAGAAACGTCAAGCTAGATTATTTAAGGCAGCTAGAGAAAACTTTGAAGAAGAAAAGAAGAGCATTTTACAAACTGCTACTATTATCAAAGAACGTGAAGCTGCATTATCTGAAGCCAAGAGGGATGATCAATTAAGAAAGGAAAAGGAAAGATCTGAAGAAGTTTTGAGATTGAAACGTGCTGAAGAGGAACGTTTACAACAAGAAGCTGAAAAACGTGAAGTTGACAAACGTGAAAAGATTGCAAAGGACATTGCTATTCAAAACAGAAAGGCCCTTATTAAGGATATTAATGATAAGGGTGTTATTACAATCAAATACGAAGATGTCAAGGATATGAGTGATGATGAAATTAAAAAGTTACAATTCCAAAAGCTTGATTCTGAGAGCAAGAAATTGGACGAACAAACTGATGCAATTGTTAAAAGAGTCGATTATATCGAAAGAGCGCAAAGAATGTGCGAAATTCCAATTTTAGAGAAGGAAATTGAAAAAGATGTTTCTAAACAAAAGGACGAATATAATGCATTAAAGGATAAGAAATTAGAACAGGCTAAGAAGAGTCACGAAGCTGCATTGAAAGTTAAGGAAAGATTATCCAAATTTGTTCCATTATATCAAGATTATACTAAGAAATTAGAAGAATTAGTCGCTGATGTTACAGCCGAAAGAGAAAAGAAGGCAAAAGAAGCTTTTGAAGCTGCCAAACAAGCAAGAATTGCTGAATTTATTGCAGTTAAGAAGAGAGAATTTGCTGAAAATGAAAGAAGAAGAATTGAAGAAGAAAGGGCAAAGGCTCAAGCTGCTGAAGAAGAGAAACGTAGAATGATTGCTGCAGATCCTGATAGAGCTGAATATGAAGCATTAAAGGCTAAGGGTAAATTGTCATTTTCTGAAAAGATGAAGTTCAAGAGATTAGTGGAAAAATATGGTGCTTAATTTTAAAGTTATTAGTACTCTCGATACTGGTCTTTTTTGTAAAGCTTTATATATATAGATGAATATAATTAGTTGTTTTACAATTTATCTCTATGTATATAGAGTACAGATATGTGATGTATGACATGTGAAATGTAACAAAATACTCATCGAATCTACCATAGCCAATTTTACATATCAAGATTCAAAATTCTGATGCCAAGAAAAGAAACGACTGGGTCAGTGTCTGGAAGGCGAGAGGTTAGCCACTAGCTATCGCCTATCGCAGATCGCTGTCCGCTGCCTGCTGCCCGCTAAAAAAAGAACACGCAACGCGGCTTTGCGTTTGTCGTGGACGTTGCGTAGCTTGTGACATTCTGAGAAGAACATGTTTTGTTTACTGCATGGGTTGCTTCTTTATTTTTTTTTAATAAAAAAAGATTATTTCATCCTACTAAACCATCCACAACAAATAAAAATTTACAAACAACCACAATGGCTACATTTTTCGATGAAATGAAAACATCCTTTAAGGATGTTCCACGTAAAGAAGGAGAAATTTCCACATTAGAATTTCTTGAAGCATCTGAATCATTAGTAAAATTATTCGATTTATTAGGATCATCAGCATTTGCTGTTGTTAAGAGTGACATGACTGGTAATATTAACAAAGTTTCCACCAAATTTTTATCCGATCCAGTCAATTGCGATACTTTACAAAAATTGATTTTAACTGAAATTAAGGAAGGTGGTAAAAAAGTTGCAACTCAAGGTTTATTGTGGTTAACTCGTGGATTACAATTTACCGCCGTTGCAATGAGAAAATGCATTGATAATCCAGATTGGGAACTTGCTAAATGTTTTGAGAAGTCATACGGTGAAACATTGACGAAATATCATTCAATGTTAGTTAGACCGGTTTTCAAATTGGCAATGAAAGCATGCCCTTATAGAAAAGATTTTTTCGACAAATTGGGTAATGATTTAGCAAAGGTTAATGAACAATTGTTGGAATGGGTTACTAGCTTAGAAACTGTTGTTGAAGAAATTATGAAATTCTTTGAAAGTGGTAATTACGGTAAAGGCTTATAGCTTTGACAGCCGAGTATAGACAGTATAACCTTTTTTTTTATTTTACAGCTAGTTGTTGTAGTATATAGAGAAGAGTATAATAGAATAAATAGTCAGCAACATTTGACATGAATCGACGAGCTAAAGCTCATGTCATTTCTTATTGAATTTGAATTGATAGAAGTAAAATATTAAATTATATTGTAGTTATAGTTATGTATATAGTTATATTAGTTAATAAAATGTTATAAAAATGAAGAGAAAGAAAAATAAAGAAAAAAAATTCGTATATATAATTTACAACCTGTGCCCAATTAAATCATAATTAAATGACTGATTAATCTAATTATCAATCACATAAATTATAATAAAGACATAAAGATTGCTGCAATAGTAGCAAAGATGGAACCACTATGTAAAGAAGCTGCACCACCTGTAGAAGAGGAAGAGATTGAAGAGACTGAGCCGGTAGCTGAAGATGAGGAGTCATCTGATCCTGAAGAGGAAGTTGCAGAAGATGATGAATCAGTAGCAGAAGCGGAGGACTTAGAAGTCTTTGAAGATTTCTTGGAAGAAGATTTGGTCTTTGCAGAACAAGTGTAATCACCTTGAATACCACCATTCTTAGCTAAACTCTTGAAAGGACTACAGTCAGCATAACCGTCAGATTCTAAATCGAAAGAACCTCTAACAGTTCTTAAAGAATCCATGGTGACGTTATCAAAATCACCCTCAATAGTAACTGCACCGGTAATAGTTGTAAGACTGTCAAAAGAAACTGAAGTTAAATCAGTGTTGTTGACAATGACTAGACCACCACCAATCTTGGTAACATTTGAAAAGTCGATGGAGGTTAAGTCGTCGTTATTTTCAATGGTTAAATCACCACCAATGGTGGTAACTAATGGGAAGTCTAATTCTTCAACAGTGGATTCAAAGAAACCCGCAGACTTGTTAATAGCGACAATTTCTGGAATTGAGATGGAACCAACAGAGTAGAAAGTCATGTTGTTAGCCCATAAAAGATCTGGGAATTCGACGGTAGTGTCTTCACCGTTGAAAGCAACAGTTAACGCACTTGAAATAGTTTCAATGTTTGAATTGATTGAAGTCATTTGGTTGTTATTGTTGATGTTGAAAACTTCAACATTTGTTGGATTAACACCATCTAAAGAAGCAATATTAGTATCAGAGAATAACAAAGAGTTACATTCAGTAACCAAAGATAAACCAGTTTCACCTAAGTTTGGTAAAGTAACATAAGAGATTGCACCAACAGATGCTAAAGAACCAAAGGAAAGATCGGAAAGAATAGTTAATGCTTCAAGGGATAAAGTACCGGTAATAGTAGTAAGAGAATCAGCAGCAAAATAAGTTATAGTAGAAGAATTGTAAATCTTTAAATCACCATAAATAGCTCTGACGTTAGCAATAGAAGCGGAACCTAATTCACCAGAGATAGTAATATCACCAGAAACAGCTTCACAGCTTGAGATATCATCTAAATCAGATTGTGCAGTGGCAGTTAAACCATTCTTGAAAGAACAACCAGAACCGACAGAAATTGAAGTAGTTGAAGTTAAGGTAGCGGTTAAACTGGTAGTGTCAGTGGTAGCTGCAACAGCTGCACCAGCTAAAGCTAAAGCGGATACGAAACCAAATTTCATTTTGTTTGAGTTTGTGTATGTTGTTGTTTGGGGGTGTATATTAAGGGGTTAATGGGATTTTTAAATATAGAAGAAGAATGCAGTTTTTTGTTTTGTAGTCTTATATTATTTATATGCAACGATTGAAAGAACAAATTGTATAGTTTTCAATAAACGACTGTGTGTTATTTTTCAAACTATAGTATGTATACTGTTAGACAAGTGTTTTTTGTTGGGAAAGAAAGAAGAAAAGAAATATATAATTTAAATTGAGGAGAGAAGTGGAAGAGAAAAGAAGGAAAGAAGGGAAGAAGGCAAAGAGGGAAAGAAGGAAAGAAGGGAGGAGATGGGCGAAGTAACAGTTTATTTTGTTTTTTTTACAAAAAAAAGTTGGAAGATGGAGGTGGGAGAACGGATCAGGAGTGCTATAAATAGAGCGAGCGCCTTTTCCCGCACGGTAAGCAAATCGCACGGAAACGGCAAACGACAAACGGCCGCGCAGACACGCAACACAAACACTAAATCCACCATAACACTCCATAAAGACCAAGGGCGAAATGGTAAACATCGGGCTGAACTGAATTTCTATAATTTCTATAATTTTTGTAACTTTTTTACATACCTTGAAACGGAAAACGGGAAAAAGGCGCGACGCACCGGGACGAGCTGGAACGAGCTGGGACAACACCAGCCTCGCCCAGTAGGCTGCCTGGCTGCCTGGCGTGTGTTCCGCTCTCTCATTGGCCAGAATCTACCAAACGCGGAGCCGCTGTTATTGTTTTGTGTTTAGTGTGCTTGTTTCTGGTTTCTGGTTTCTGGTCATTCTCGCAGATTCTAGATCTCTTGCCTGCCTACTGCCATCTCTTTAGGTGACTTGATTCCAAAACAACTGATCAATGGCTCAATAGCTTGATGTCCATAATTGTTGTTTGGAGCCAGGTGCCAGATCAATTGATCCATTAAATTGTGTATTAAATTTTTTTGTCGATCCGCCAGGCCAAGGCTCAGGGTTCAGGGCCCAAGGCACCGAAATGTAACAGTCTCGTACACAAACAGACAGCATTCAGCTGCCTAAACATAAAACTATCACCCCCTTTTTTCTTTGTTGCTCTAAATTTCTATATAACAATACACGTTGCCGAATTGCTGGGCTATATACATACAAACTTGCTACAGACCCGTTGATCCTTAATCTTGGTATTCAGATTGGAAGTGTAAAAACTTGTAGGCTATACACTATACACGGACTACACCCAAAATAACTCCCTTATATATATATATATATTGTCAACTCTCAAGCTTGACAGAGGTGGACTCTTTTTGGTTCTATTCTAATTATGGCCTTATACATGTGTAATTATGTGCATCATTATTGATCAATCAATTTCTGTTTCCAAATTATTTTTAATATTGCTGTCCATTTTATGACCTTTGTTTACACTTTCCAACATTAAGAACTTGAAATTTCCTTTATGAGATCAGCATTGAAAGTCATTTATCAGATCAACAAGTGTTTGTAAATTCTAAGAGAAAAAGGAAGACAAGTTCGACGCGTCATCTTTTGGATTTCTCTTTATCATGTAACACATGTAGCTCATCGAATCCAGAATCCAGATTGTGTCTTTGTTTACTGCCTTCTATTAGTCACTATAGTTATATATGAATAGTTTATAGTACACTTAAAGTTCAAAAATTTTACATTGAATTCTAATTATTCACGTTTTGTTTTTTTGTTTACAATTGGTGAAAGATTTTAGTTATGCTTTGCTTTGTTGTTTAACTTTATATAAAACACGATGATTTAGCCAAACCTAAATTTTGACAGTGAGCGCGTGCCCTTGTTAAAGTGAAAAGTAAACAAAGAAAACATTACAAATCTTTCTTTTCTCGGTCCTTTTTAAAAACACCTCAATCTCGTGCCGAATTTTAAATATTTTCATTTTTCAAGTCCTTCCGCTCTTGGCTCTCAATTTTCAATTTTGGATTAGGTTAAATTTCTAACACCGATCGACGCTAAAGAGGGCTCCGGTTTTCTTTCCTACTACCCGTCTTTCGCTAGAAACCTGTCCTCCCTATCTCTACTTCCTTTTTTTTTTGATAGCAGCTGCTGCCAACATACATAAATTACAAAGTAAAATAAGGAATGAGCCACCACCTTCTGTATACCTTTTCTCCCACTCGTACCTTCCCAATTTGTTCAAGATATTATCAATTATCAGTTTGAAATCAACAATAGTTTCTCAATTCCATCCAAATGTTAGAATCTTTGGTAGCTAATATTCTTAATAGGACTTTAGGTGCCTATGTAGAAAACTTCGATCCGAATCAACTTAATATTGGTATCTGGTCCGGAGATGTCACTTTGAAAAACTTAAAATTAAAATCAGAATCTTTAGATAAGTTGGATTTACCATTAAATTTGAAATGTGGTCATTTGGGGACTCTAACAATGCAAATTCCTTGGTCAAATTTAAAATCAAAACCTGTTAAAATCTTAATTCAAGATTGTTATTTGTTGGTATCCGCCATCCTCCCTACAAATTTAAATAAAGATTATGAATTAGAAAAAGAATTGAGAATTAAAAAGCAAAAATTAAATGAATTGGAAATCATATCTCAACAATTGATTTCACTTGAAAATCAAAATGATAATGATAAATTGAAAAATCAAAGTTTTACCGATTCTTTAATTTCTAAAATTATAGATAATCTACAAATAACAATAAAGAATATCCATATTAGATATGAAGATTTAAATTGTTTTACTAAACTACCTTACGCTTTAGGTTTCACATTGAATGAATTATCTGCTGTCTCGACCGATGAAAATTGGATTAAGAATTTCATTGAAAATATAAGTAACGTATCAAGAAAATTATTACTTTTAAAATCTCTAACAATTTACTTAGATACATCAATTGATTCCTATTCTGATCAAATCTTCTCCAAAATTGAAAATGATAAAGAACAAATGATTGAAAAATTGAAAAATTATATCGATTTAGCGTCCTCTGAAGATTCGAATGATAGTATAGAATATTTGCTTCAACCAGTTACGGGTAAGGGCCATTTAACTTTAAATAAATTGGGACCAACAGATAATTCTCCTCATTATAATCTAGAATTATTCTTTGAACAGTTCAGATTAAACTTAAATAGACTTCAATATTGTAATATTTTAGATTCTACCTCTGAAATGAATTATTATAGAAAAACTCTAAAATTTAGAATCAACGCACCAAATTGCTCTATCAATGATGATCCTTATAAATGGTTACAATATTTATTTCAAACAATCTATAATGAAATTCACGAAAGAAATTATAAAAAGACGTGGGATTATATTAAAAAGAGAAGAGATCAAAGAAAGGCATATGTTAACCTATGGAAGAAATATTTAGTGGATAAAAATTCTTTAACTGCCGATGATAAAAAATCAATAGATCAATTGGAAATAGATTGTGAGTATGAGGATCTGAAGTTTTATAGATCTTTGGCAAAATTACAATATAAAAAGGAATTCCATGCATTACCAAAGCAGATTCCAAAGGCAAATGAAAATGGTAATAATGGAGGATGGTTCTCTTCATGGTGGGGATCATCCACAGAATCTAACATAGCAGAATCCACCCCTCAAGATAATATTCAAATTACAGATGAGCAGATTAATGAATTTTATGACGCAATCGAATTTGACGAATCAAAAATTTTGTCAGATACCTTGGATATTCCTAGAGAAAGGATCAAGATGGCACTGAATTGTAAATTAAATAAGGGTTCATTCATAATAAAACAAAATCAAGAGTCTTCCAATTTAGCCGAATTTATATCTGAAGGTTGTCATGTCGAATTTTTACAAAGAAAAGATTCATATTTTATTTCCTTCAAATTGAATAAATTTGCAGTTGAGGATGGTAATAATGATACATTGTATAGACATATAGTGAGCGTCAAGAAATTAACTTCGGATAACCCAACAACTACTGCTTCTATATCAAATTCTATAGTGTTGGATGAATCAACATTTATAGATGATCCTTTCTTTCAAGTCTCATTCGAACATAATCCATTGGATGAATCTGCAGATTCGGAATTGATTGCCAAATTGAGCAGTATGACCATTTTTCATAACACCAAATTTCTTGAATCAATTCATAAATTTTTCAAACCACCGAAGGCTCACGTTGACACGATCGGTACACTAATGAATGCAGCGGAATCGACTATTCAAGATTTCACTAAACAAACTAAAATTGGTTTACAATATGCCTTTGAAGAACATAAAACAATGAATTGTAAAATGGATTTACAAGCTCCTTTAATTATTTTGCCATTAAATCCGACTAAATGGGATTCCCCTGTTGGTATCTTAGATGCTGGTCATATAAGTATAGTAAGTGATTTAATCAGTTCTGATAAATATGAACAGATTAAGAGTGAAAAGAAAGATGCATATACCGAAGCCGATTGGAATAGATTAAATACCTATATGTATGATAAATATAATCTTGTGTTACAGGATGCACAAATTTTGATTGGTCCAAATATCAAATCAACAATTGAGCAATTACATTCCGATGGAGAGAAGAATGCACTCATTTTAGATCAGTTCAACATGAATTTTATTATTGAGTTGTCCATTATTCCAACTTTTTACGACTTACCGAGAATGAAAATTGGCGGTGATGTTCCAAGATTTGTTGCAATGCTAAGTGATTATCAATATAAAATCATTATGGATTTATTATCGACATCATTTCCAAATTTTGCTGATGATGATCTTGATATTGTTGATTCAAATGTTCCTGCTTTCCTTACCGATGAAACAAATAACACTACCCGTTTAGATCAAATTGAAGAAATGGCAAATGCTGAATTGTCATCATCTTCATCATCTTCTCAAGAAAATGAACTCGATTTGTCCACACCAACAAGTGTTTCATCTTTATCATCATCACAACATAGAATTGAATTCAACTTTAATATGGATTTGATTATTCTATCAATGAAGAGATGTTCTAATACTATGACTTTTGAATGCGATACTTTAGTTGATTTAGTCGGTGAAAAATTACAACTTAAATTTTATAGTACGGAGAAAGAAATGCATGTTGATCTGTTACTGGCAGATTTGTCTGTTAACGATTTGATGGAGAATTCCAATGTGAATGAATTCAAAAAATTGATTGGCTCAAAGAATAAAACTAATAAGGGAACGGAATCATCTGAAAATTTGTTTGTTGTTGATTATACAAGAACTTTAAGACTGGCCAACTTTAAGGGTGAAGTTATTGAATGTTATGATCAAAATATTAGGTTGGATATTTCAGATTTTCAAGTTGTTATTACACGAAAGTCATTATTAACTTTATTGAATTACTCACTAAATACTTTTACAGATCCCCTGGCTGAAATTCCTTCTGATAAGTTACGTCATAACAATGAAGAAAATATAAATGCACCGGCTCATATTAATGTCGATGTTAATATGAAAAGTATTAATATGATTCTTAATGATGATGGTATCAAATTAGCAACACTAGTTCTCGAAAAGGCAGATATTAGTGTATTTATGTTACCGGATAGTATGCGTGTATCAGCGAAACTTGGTGGATTGAATTTAATAGATAATGATACTCATTTTGGCAGAAAATTAATTAGTATTCAAGGTGATGATTTAGCAGATTTATTTTATGAAACCTATGATCCAGAGACTAACAAGTTGCCTTATAGTTCACAATTTAAATTCGAGACACGTTCAATGGTGGTTATGTTCGCAGAAGACTCATTTGCCAGAATATACAGTTTTCTATGTCAATTTCAACGTATGAAATATATCTACGATCGTGCAAGAGATGCCGCTTTAGATCAAGCAAATAATGTTGAATATCCAAGTAATATGAAATTTGATGTTTTAATCCGTGCTCCTATTTTTGTGTTTCCAAAAATTGTTGATCCAGTGGATGATTTATACGATACAATCACTACAAACCTTGGTGAGTTTCATACCTGCAATGATTTTCAAAAGAAAAATGACACATATTTGAATATTATAAATGCAAGTTTGACAAATACTAAAATCTCATCTAGTTTTGTTGTAAATAATAATGAAATTCAAGATTTAGAAATCATTGATAAATTGGACATCAAATTTAATATTGATTATTGCAGTGATGAAAAGTTAGAACGCCCTTCAACTATAGTTAATGGTAATCTTGCAGGTAATGATATTAAGTTGACAGAATGGCAAACTTTTGCTATTCTTCAGATTTTACAGAGTTTCCCTCGGGTAATTAAAGATAGTGAAGTAGGCTCTGATGATATAGAAGATATCGAGAACGATGCAACTAATGCCAATATGTTGATTATGAGAAGTAAATCCCCAGAAAAGGAACTGCCACCACATAATATGGAGGAAGAAATTGGAGACTCTAATATGGAAGACGAAAATACTAATTTGGACTTAACTGAAGGTTTTCAAACTGAAGAAATAGAACAAAAAGCCGATGGAATTGCCGTTGACTTTGTTTTTAATGTTCCAATTTTGTCGTTGACATTATATAATAATACACGCTCTTCTGTTGATGTGTCTGATAAGAAACTCTCACAATTTTCATTGAATAATATTGGTATCAAGTTTCAACTATGCAATAATGGTGATTTCAGGAGTGATTTGCATGTTAAATCCTTCATTGTTAAAGATGCTAGAACTTTAAACTCAAATGTTTTCACCGACATTATTCCCGAGGTAGATCACACCGAATATCAATTTATGGGATTTGTTAATTCGATTAATGGTATAACAACCGTAGATGTTGCAGTGGATAGTCCACAGGTCATTTTAGTTATGGATTACTTATTTGCTTTGAAATCATTTGCCGATTTTGCGACTCATACACCAAAAATGGTAGTGGATCAATACCTTGAAAACCGTCCAGCTAATATTGATGAAACATTGGATAAAGGTAGTTACATTGAGGAAGTATACGATGAAACGTCAATTGATTCTTCTTCATGTATCAACTATATTATTAATGTTGTAGATCCATCCATTATATTGTTATCCAATCCCGAAAAGAAGGATTCCGACGCTGTTATTTTTAAAATAAGTCAATTGGCCTTAAGTGTTAGTGAAATCATTAAGGTGGACGGTTCTGGAATTGGTATGTTTTTGAATAATATGTCATTGGATCCTAATAATAAATTGAGAATTTTGGATGATTTTGCATTTAATTTTGTTTTAGATACTCGGGGTTCAAGTAAGACTTCATTTCTAACTACATTTGATGCAAATATTGATCCTTTATTATTAAGATTGTCATTAAGAGATATCTATTTAGCACTTGAAATTTTCAATAAAGCATCAGCAATGTTCAATGATAGTAATATAGAACCTAAAGGTGCAGATCAGCATCACCTCCATCTTCACCATGATACATCTATTACAGATCAAATCAGTAAGAAGATTTCCAAATATGCACCATCAGTTATCTCTTCCTTATCAAGGGTATCCCAAAAAGGTAAATTGCGTAAATCATCCGAAGAATTAGTTATAGTTAAAGGTGAAAGATTGAAAATTAATATTCAAGGTTTTAGAATGGTTTTAATTGGTGATGTTCATGAATTACCAATTTTAGATTATGATGTTAAGGCTTTTGAAATCAATGCCAAGAATTGGTCAACTGATCTAGAAGGTGATACTAAAATTATGTCATTGCTTAATATTTTCAATTATTCTTTATCAGAGTGGGAACCTTTATTAGATCCTTGGTCTTTTGCCATTCATATTGAAAAATCAACACAGGGTAAAATATCGGTAGATTTTGTCTCTAGAGAAACTGCAGAATTAACAGTCACATCGAGATCCATAGCAACACTTTCTCATTTTGCCAATTTACTTTCTGAAAAGGGCGAGTTGAAACCAAGAGGAGAAGATTCTCCTTATAGAATTATTAATCAAACAGGTTATGATTTGAATATTTGGATTGATGATGGTTCTGATGATCGAAGACAAATGACCTTATTGAAAAATGAGGCCACCATTCCATGGTCTTTTGAAGATTGGAGACAAGTTCGTGAAAGTTTATCAATTAATACAAATTTGAATTATATTGGTGTAGAATTTGTCGATTCAATTTATGATTCTATCAGAAAGTTATCTTTAAGAGCCGAAGGGGAAGACGTTATTATGCTTACACCTGCAATAAAGGAGCAATATCATAATAGAATGGCATGTGAAATCGTTTTAGCAGATGATAAAGTTAAGGAGGTCATTCTTAAATCAACCTTTTCAATTAAAAATTTTACAGCTACCCCAATTCATGTCGGTGTTGGCAATTATGACGGTGAATTTGTTGTTGATAGAGAAATTGTTATTCCAACCGGCAAAGAACTTGCACTTCCAATTGACTATGTTTATAATGGCAAGTTGGCTGTTAGACCTGCTACAACATCTGAAATATTTGGTTGGTCAATTGCTAAATTGCAAGGTGATGATATGCCTGTCACCATGTCTTGGGAAACAGTTAGAGATAACGATCTTTTATTGGAATGTCCACGTATCGAAGAAAATGGTCCAGCCGATTACTATTATTTTAAGGCACATGCGATTTATAACGACAAAGAGGTCTTAAATCAATTATATCCTCATATGAGTATTTATATTTCACCACCTTTTGTTATTGAAAATTTACTACCATTTGACTTTGAATGGAAGCTTTTCCAAAAAGGGCCAAGAAAATGGAATGATGTTTTAAAGAAGGGTGAACAATGCCCCATTCACGTTGTCGATATGAATTATAGCGCTGTTTTAAAAATTAAAGTTCTAGGTTCTACTTATTCTGTATCGGCTGCCTCTATTGTCAATACACCAAATAATATGACAACTGTTGATAAAGAAATTACATTAAAAAATGACGATGGTCATAGGTTGAGTCTTCAATTATATTATTTAACTGATCCTAAATACGGTACAAAAGTCTCTATTTATTCTCCATATATCATTGTTAACAGAACCGGAAAAAATTTGTATATTATGGATAACTTCAATACTTTAGTTTCAAGGAGTAAACAGGGGGTTATGCACAGCACTGAAAATGAATACCCTGATATGTTTTCATTTGGTATCGAGAATGATACTCTTGGTATTTTCAAGGGTAATTTAGAAAAAAATACTGTTCAATTACGTATAGACGATTCATATCCTAGTACATCATTTAGTATTGATAAGATTGGGCAGTCATTTGAAGTTAGAGTTGGATTGAAATCGAAAAGTTTTGAAAATGATGTGGGTGTTTATATTAGTGAAGGTAAAGGTATCTATAATTTATCCAAGGTGATTATAATCACACCAAGATATGTTATTAGAAATGATTTGAATATTCCTATTATTTTGAAACAACTTGGAAGCTCCAAGCATATCAACATTGAACCCAATGGTGCATCTCCTATTTATGATATGCCTACATATCATGATAAGCAAATAATGTTAGGATTCAAAGAGGGCCACGAAAAGATGTCTGCGGCCTTTTCTGTTAATAATGTCGGTGAAATTTATATTCGTGTTAAAAGAATTGATTCTAATGCACATATGTTGTTGAGGGTGGTTATCAGCACTGAACATGCATCTATTTTTGTCAATATTTTGGATGCTAAGAATTTATGGCCTTATTCTATTAGGAATTTTAGTGATGCGGACTTTTTCATTTATCAAGCTGATCCATATATTGACAAAGATGGTAATAGATCTACAGATGTGCCATTCAGTTCTATCTTTTATAAGATCCCACCAAAGAGTGTCATGCCGTACGCTTGGGATTTCCCTGCTGCTGAAGTGAAGGAGTTAGTTTTAAGATGTGGAAATAGGGAAAGATATGTTCAACTTGCAGAGATTGGATCATTAATGCCAATGCGTGTGAAGAGAGAAAATGGAACAAGCAGAATTTTTGATTTAAATGTTATTGCAGATGGCCCCGTTCAAGCGTTGATGATTTCTGATTATGATCCAAGAACCAGTATGTACCAATTAAAACAAAACAGATCGTCATCGACAGTAGTTACTAATAGTACGCATAAAAATGGCACGAAGGATGATTTTGAAATGACAATTAAGGATGAAGAAGGATTTTATACAAGTGTTATCTTTAAGTTTGAAGGTGTTGGTATATCATTAGTTAATACGAAAAACAAATGTGAAGAATTGTGTTACACTACTATTAGAGGTATCGAGTTCCATTATAATGAATCAGATATTTACCAAACATTGAGTTTGAAAATGAAGTGGTTACAAATTGATAATCAATCATATGCTAGTATCTATCCTGTTGTATTGTTTCCTACTGTTGTTCCTAAGTCAAGTTACGAAATGAATACTCATCCTGTTTTTTCAGCCTCGCTTGCTAGATTAAAGGATAATACACACGGTGTGAATTATATTAAATTTGCTACGGTTTTATTACAAGAATTATCTATTCAAGTGGACGAAGATTTCTTATGGTCATTATTGGACTTTTCCAAAATACCAGGTGCAGCTTGGAATTCTGAAATTCAAAACGAATTATGGGATAAGAATTTACAAATTCCGGAACCCCCAACTATCAGATCAACCGATGATCTCTATTTTGAAGCATTGCATTTACAGCCATTACAATTTAATATTTCATTTGTGCGTACTGAAAATACCAATACTCAAGATCTCACCACTCAAAATGCACTATCAATTGCTGCTGATGTTCTCACCATGGCAATTGGTAATATCAATGATGCACCTGTTAGATTATCTGCGTTATTTTTGGAAAATATTAGGACACCAATTCCTTATTTGATTCAAAATATCTCCGAGCATTATAAACAAGCATTTCTTTATCAACTTTATAAGGTTTTAGGATCTGCAGATCTTCTTGGTAATCCTGTTGGTTTGTTCAACAATATCAGTTCTGGTGTTATGGATATGTTTTATGAGCCATATCAAGGTTATATTATGACAGATAGACCTCAAGAATTGGGTATTGGATTAGCCAAGGGTGGGTTAAGCTTTTTGAAAAAATCAGTATTTGGAGTTAGCGATAGTGTTTCTAGATTTACGAATTCTATGGCGAAGGGATTGACGGCGGCGTCGATGGACAAAGATTTCCAAGAAAGAAGACGTTTGATGAGACAGGTCAATAGACCGAATCATCCAGTTGATGGTATTTCTATTGGTGCTACATCATTTTTCAATGGTATTACAAGTGGTATAACTGGATTAGCTACTGCTCCTATGGAGGGTGCTACACGTGAAGGTGCCAGTGGATTTTTCAAAGGTATTGGTAAAGGTCTGTTAGGATTACCGACTAAAACAGCCACCGGTGTTTTAGATTTAGCAAATAATATTAGTGAAAGTATTAAGACTACGACTACAATATTTGATGGGGATGGTATTGAGAAAGTTAGATTGCCACGTTATATTCCATATGATGGTGCGATTGTATTGTATTCAAAGAAGGAGGCACAAGGTCAGTATTGGTTGAAAACATGTGGAGCTAGGGTTTATGCTGATGATCAATATCTTTCGCACGTTGTACTACAAGGTGGAGATCGTGCATGTATTATCAGTTTCAATAGGATTTTAATTATGAGGGTCTTTGATTTTGGGATTGATTGGCAAATACCATTAGAGAATATTTTGAATATTACTTTGGAAAAGACTGGTATAAGAATCAAAACGAAGGTTGCAGTTGAAGCGCCAAGATTTATTCCATTACCCGATAGGGCGGATAAGAGATATTTGTATAGTCAAATTGCGGTTGCTGTGAATGAATACAATAAACACTGTATTGTTGCGTTATGAGTTATTTTAAAGTTTATTAGGTTATTTTATTCTCTTTTATTCCGTTTTATTTTATATACATGATATAATATAATATATATGACCACAATTAATTACTGTTAGTAGGCATACGTGTAGTAAAAATATTACCTGAGGAACCAAATTTTTTCTTCAAAGAATTGACAAATTTAGCACCAGATTCGACACCAAAACCTTCAGTTTTGACTTCTGCATATGATACAAAACCATCGGATACTTTGACCTCTAATTGATCATTTTCACCTATTTTGAAATAACCATTTGGAAGCGATTTTTCTGATTCTAAAAGAGGGATGGGAGTTGAAGAAACATTTGATAATACTATTCTTTTAAAACCTTCTGACTTACCTTTCTTTTTAGGAATAAATGATTTGAATGTATATAATGGACCAAGAGTATTTTCTCTACGATAGAGATCAAAAGAAGTATACCGATCCCATAAGATTTGTCGTTCTTCACTATTTACTTTATTGGCATAAGAATAAGACAATCGAGGTTTTAAAATGGAATGGGATGGAGATTGAGGATTGTATATTTGATCTTGTAGTATTTTTTTCAAAAGTTGACCTCCGGTGATGGATAATTCTTGTGTCAATGAGGCTATTGATTCATCTCTTTTCATTGTATATTGTTGTTGTAATAAGAGGTCCCCTCTATCAAATTTTGTTGGATGTAAAGTTTGGACGGTGACCCCAGTTATTTGATCTTTATTTAATAAGGTACGTTGTAATGGTGCTGGACCTGAATATTTTGGTAATAAAGAGGGATGGACGTTTAAACCACCATATTTTAAAGTTGATAAAAAAGTTGAAGGGATTAATTTACCATATGAGACTGCTATACAAATATCATAATTATTATTTTGAAGTGAAGAGAAATCTGATTTTTTATCTGCACGTAACAAGTTTAGGGATTCAGTATTGGCAAATGAGGCAATTGGAACATCTTTCAATTGTTTCATACCCCTGCCACTTAATTTTGGAGATCTTGTGATTATATCAAGATGTGATATTACTGAGGAGTTGGATGCATTATATAATGGAAGAATCTGTTTGAGACAGTTTATACTGAAATAATCTGAACCAAAGAAGGCCAATCTAAGCATAATATATATATGATAAACTATAGCATAAAAGAAGATGTAAGAGTAGAAGTAAATATATGATTTAATAGAGGTGTGACCTGAAAAACCATGAAAACTGAGGGCTGATTGTTGTAGCAAATGTCAAAAAATGAAAACTCATGTTTTTTTTGCAATTTAGCGCTTGTGCCTAAATAGGAAATTTGGAAGTTGTTGATTTTCATTTTTCATGGATGAGAGAGATGACGGTTGACAGTTTCAAAAAGAAAGTTAGACATATAGTGTTACATTGTTAGTATGAATGAAGCTAAAGATATAAAGGGATATGGATATGGAAGAAATAAAGGAAGTGGAAGAGGTCAAGGTGGAGTTCAGGGTCGAGGTCGTGGACGTGGACGTGGACGTGGTCGGGGTCCTGGAGGTAGCCCAAGACAAGGAAATTGGTGGGGAAGAGATAAAGATACCTGTCAAACCGATGTTGACACGAATAAAGGTCAATTGGATGCTGAAAAGGAGGAGATATTACGTAAAAGACGTGAACGATTTGAAAGAGATGCAGATACAGAAAAGGCGAATGTCAACCGATATGGATTGATCAGTAGGGGAGATGATTTGACACTTAGAAGGGATGCCAAGGCAAGGTTAGAATTATACGAGGAGACAATGAGAAGAGTTGTAAAGTTTGAAGCTGAAAGGAAAAGAGAAAAAGAATACAAGGAGGATATAGTTGAAAGAGATGCCATATTTATGTCATTTAGGAAATTAAGAGAGTGTATTGTCTCACTTGAGGGAGAGAATGTTGAAGACGAGAAACATAAGGAGTTTTCCCGCCAGGTTTATTTGCAGTCCATCAAGTTTGGAGTGCATCACTGTCCGACGGGGGCCGCCTACGTCGGGGCGTTGGAGTGGCTGGTGCCGCGACTTGCACGAGTGCCAAGAACGCGGGAAGAGCGGGGCGAGAAAGAGTGGCTGGTGTTGCGGCTGGCGGAGCACGTCGGCGTCGTGGAGGGTCGGCTCGAGGACGCGCTGCGGCTGGTGGAGAGTGTGGCTGATGGCGGAGACGTGGCTGGGGCCGTGGCCGTCGCGACGACGGAGCGCGCGCTTCTTTCGCTCTGCGGGTGTGGCGGGTGTGGCGAATGCGGTGGCTGGGGGTGGGACGTGCGGCTGCCAAGTTGTGCGCGGGCGGTGCGGGCGGTGCTGGTGGCGCGCCGGACACAACTGCTTGCGGTGTCGTACCGCGGTTCAGAGCGAGAAGGCCGTTGGCTCGATGAGAGAGAAGATCCAGGGGAGGAGAAGGGAGAAAAGAACTAGAGATTAGCCCTGTGTACCTACTTATATTCTTATATACTTTCTTACTTACTTACTTACTTACATAAGATATGATTGAAATCACATACTGCGAAATCTTTACCAACAACCACAATCATGGATTCCAACACACCTCAAATAATGGCATCGGAAATAACAGCAGTCCCCGTTTTCACCCCTGCTCAACCACAGTTACCATCCCAATCACAGTCACAGGTACAGGTACAGGTACCGGCACAGAACCTAACTCCCGTCTCCATCCAGGACTTGGAAGAGGGTAAGGTGGACATTGACTCTTTACTCGTTCAAATTAGCTACCTACAACAAAAGCTAGAGAAAATACGACATGAGATGTTCATGTATATCAGTCTCATGTCTTCAATCGATGAAACTACCGTACCACAGGAATTTTATAAGGAAATTTCGAGTAAAGTAACAACATTGAAATCCGAATTCATCAATTTTTTTAACGTTTACAAATGCATATTGCCCGTCATCAGATATTTCAAAATTAAACAGGGGACAAACCCTGATGATTCAATCAAAATTGTTCCCCACAAAGTACACATTGATACAAAATTAATACACGCCTCATCTAATGATAGCGAACAAGTCGAATCAAACGGCGCTTCTACATCGACAGTATCGACTCCTCTAGCAATCCCACCCGTGAGTGGTTCCGCTTCTAGTACTCCTTCAGGAAGGAAATCATCAGCTAAAACTACCAAAAGAAAACCTTCAAAAAAGGCAGCAGCAGCAGCAGCGGTTGCCGCAGCAGCAGTTACATCTTCTACATGAATTACATCATATATATATAATATCATTTTGTAATCTCTAATGTAATAAATATATTCAATCTTTAATAATCTCTTGAATCGTCTTTCTACATTACGTACCAAACATAAAACACCACTTCCCTCGCCCCACCTTCCCGATTGGGCCCTCCTCTCTTTTTGGAAGAGGGAAGAGTCATAGAGTTTTTCAACATGCGGAGAGAAACTGGAGGAGAGAAAGAGAGAATCGAACGTTTCAACTTTCCCTTTATTAACTTGTATTCTCCCACCTTCTATCCTATAGATATAATAATCTCTAAACAAACGACAAAATAATAATGTCTCATCAACTTAGAGAAGCTTTTATCAAGGCCAAAAACGAAGGTCGTAATGCCCTTGTCACTTTTATGACCGCATTCTTCCCAACTGAAGAAGATACAATCGATATCTTAAAAGGTTTACAACAAGGTGGTGTTGATGTCATAGAATTAGGTATCCCATTTTCAGATCCTATTGCAGATGGTCCAACAATTCAAGCCGCAAATTCACAGGCTATTGAGAATGGTTGTACCGTTCAAAAATGTCTTGATTTGGTCAAACAAGCAAGATCTGAAGGTGTTACAATTCCAATCATTTTAATGGGTTATTATAATCCAATTTTAAAATATGGTGAAGAAAATTTAATTAAGGCATCCAAAGATGCCGGCGCTAATGGTTTCATTGTTGTTGATTTACCACCTGAAGAAGCCGTTAAATTTAGAAACATTTGTTCCTCTGAAGGTTTATCTTATGTTCCATTAGTTGCTCCTTCAACTACTGATGATAGATTAAAACTTTTAGGTGAAATCGCAGATTCTTTTATCTATGTCGTTTCTCGTATGGGTACTACCGGTGCCGGTGTTTCAGTTACCTCTGCCGTCGGTCCTCTCTGTAATCACGTTAGAAAATTTACTGGTCATACTCCATTAGCTGTCGGTTTTGGTGTTTCCACTAGAGAGCATTATCTCTCCGTTGGTGAAAATTCAGACGGTGTTGTTATCGGTTCCAAATTGATCAATTTAGTAGAAGCTGCACCTGCTGGTAAAAGAGGTGAAGTGGCTAAAAGTTTTGTTGAATCAATTCTTAACGGTGAAGGTGATAACACCATTTCTGGCTCGACTCTCACTGAAAATCCAGATGTAGTTGAAAAACCAGACTTTAACGAAAAACATATACATAATCCAAATTTTGGTAGATTTGGTGGTCAATACGTCCCTGAAGCTTTACATGCATGTTTGAAAGAATTGGAAGATGCCTTCGAATCTGCAATTGCAGATCCAACTTTCTGGGATGAATTCCATTCACTGTACGATTATATCGGCAGACCTTCTTCATTACACGAAGCTGAAAGATTGACTGAATATGCAGGTGGTGCTAAAATTTGGTTAAAAAGAGAGGATTTAAATCACACAGGTTCTCATAAAATTAATAATGCTCTAGCACAAGTATTGATTGCAAAAAGATTAGGTAAGAACAATATTATTGCCGAAACCGGTGCCGGTCAACACGGTGTAGCGACTGCAACCGCTTGTGCCAAATTTGGAATGACATGTACTGTTTATATGGGTGCTGAAGATGTTAGAAGACAAGCATTAAATGTCTTCAGAATGAGAATCTTAGGTGCTAATGTTATTGCAGTTGAAAATGGTACTAAAACTTTAAGAGATGCAACATCCGAAGCCTTCAGATCTTGGGTTACTAATTTGAAAACTACCTATTACGTTGTTGGTTCCGCAATTGGTCCCCATCCTTATCCTACTCTAGTTAGAACTTTCCAATGTGTTATTGGTCAAGAAATCAAAGAACAATTTAAAAAGAAGAATGATGGAAAATTACCAGATCTGGTTGTTGCATGTGTTGGTGGTGGTTCTAACTCAACTGGTACTTTCTCACCTTTTGAAAATGATACATCTGTTAAATTATTAGGTTGTGAAGCCGGTGGTAGTGGTATCGATACTGACTATCATTCTGCTACTTTGACCGCGGGTGAACCAGGTGTTTTCCATGGTGTCAAAACCTATGTGTTGCAATCTCAAGATGGTCAAGTTCATGATACTCATTCTGTTTCTGCGGGTCTAGATTATCCTGGTGTCGGTCCAGAATTAGCATATTGGAAAGATACCGGCAGAGTTGATTTCATTGCCGTCACCGATGCTCAAGCTTTAGAGGGTTTCAGATTATTATCACAATATGAAGGTATCATTCCAGCTTTAGAATCATCCCATGCAATTTATGGTGCCGTTCAAGCTGCAAAGAAAATGTCCAAAGATCAAAACATAGTCATCACCGTTTCAGGTAGGGGTGATAAAGATGTTCAAAGTGTGGCTGAAGTTTTACCAACATTAGGTCCTAAAATCAACTGGGACCTACGTTTTGAATCTTTCCAAGATGCTTCTAAGTAATATTGTTCTTTATAATTAGAGTTCTCTTTTCCCCCAAGTATATATACATATATATATATTATACTGTGTATAAAAACCTTTAAAATGTGTTTCCCTGTTAGTTTTCAATTTCTATTTCTATTTCTATTTAATCCGAAATCCGAAATTTGAAATTGCACACTGCTCTAAGGCTGAAGAGTGAGAGCGCACGTTAAGATTTTACCGTCAAAAAAAATTGTACAATAACGATTAGATATAGAATTTTCATTTACAGATATTCAACCTATTAACTTTGTGGTGATATCGTAAAGTATCAACTATAAGTTAAGTATTGTCCTTACCACATAAATGCTTCCACATGCACCAGATGATGGGATATCGGAAACATATGGGTCCTTTACTATTGGAAGTGCAATATTTACTAAAGATCACAATGGAACACCGTCCATATCTCTAGATTTTTCAACAGAGTATTCTCATGTGCCCGAAAGGTTGACAATTATAAAAGATACAAAAAGAACAATATGGGATCTGAATCTTATACAACCAAAGAAGGGTTTTGTAAGTAATGGCGTTTCCAGAGGTAATAGTAAAAGAAGACCAAATGGGCGGGTACAAAATATGGAGAATGTTCAAAATTTGGATTTACAAAAATCGCCATTATATGATCCGACAATTTTCAGAATATGCAAGTTATTTAAGCTTGGAACTTGTTTATATTCAGCAATAAGTACGGGTCACAACGATAATATTCTTGTATTTGGACGAATAGATCCTGAATGGCAAGGATGGGATGTCTTAAAAAGGACCAACCGACCTGTGACAACCCTGAATCAATCAGTAGATGATAAAGATTCAAAGCTAATTGATGAATTAAAATCTCCCAAATTCATATGCGTAAGATCAATGCAATTTAAGTCTAAAATATTGGGGATCCAAACATACAATATCGATATTGAATCAAAACCTTTCATCTTTATGGTCGTTCGAACACCTGATACCATTTATGTCTTAAAATGCACTTCCTCAAAAAATTTATTTCTGTTAACCAAAGTATTCAGTTTTGAGCAAGGCACAACTTGGGCGCAGTTTGCACATTCCAATATACTACTGACTTCCAATTCTGCATTGTTAGTGATTGTGGATTGCATAGGGAAATTTATTGTTTTCAGATCAAAAGATGTTAAGAAAATTATTTTTGAAAAAATTGATTTAAAATATGAATCTTTCTACAATCCCGTTGAGTTGTCAAATTTTAAAAAATCGGTATGGATCGATCCAACCAGGCTACTTCTATTTTCAAGAACACAACTTTTTGAATATCAATTTGAAGAATCTACAAATGATAATACACTTTTGGTGGAAAAGTTTAAATGTAAAGTGTTTGCTGGAACTTGGTCAAAATTTTTGGATATTTCACAAAGTCAAACGAATAAATCATTATACTACGTGTTGACTACCAAAGAGTTAATTGTTGCCGATACGACCAATGGATTTAAAAGAAAATTTGCATTTAAACATTATCTTAATGAACTTGATACTTCAAAATTTCTAAATATTGTTAGAAAACCTAAAAATACAACAAATGATTTATGCGTGATTTTTAGCAAAAATACGGTAATGAGTTACGTCATAGAATTCAACACAGAGAGTTTTAAAATGGTGGATAAACCTTACATATTTCTTTCAGATTTAAATCAATTACCCCTTGGCACAGATATATACGAATTAGGTACCGACTCTTGTGTATATCTTCTTCTACAGAGGGAATTAAGTGGTGAAGTATCGTTTCGATTGATGCATTTTACTAGATTTTATACAGATAAAGAGACAAAAACTTTTCGAGAATCAAATTATAAAACTTTTATGAAGCACGGATTTACAGTACCATTTGATAATACTACAGCACGGGTAATTTATGAAAAACTAATAAGCTACTATAAGTTTGATGAAAAAACTGCACCAAATGCGGCAGAAGTTTCGGGGGAAATTTTTGAAAAACTGAAGTCATTTTTAGATGATGAGCCTATTTCTTATCAAACATTATTTCAATTGTTGAGTGGTATTCAAATTCCAAGAAATATCAAAAATATCTTTAGGATTGTCAAACACCTTATAGCAAATAAAAATGATGATGAGTATGTGTTTTCCATGAATAAGTTCACATGGTTGACTGATAATAACATAGGAAAAGAAGGTTATACAATCGAGGAAAATTTGTTAGACGAGGCAAAATCAATCAGGGATTTTTTTTATTCTTTTGCTGCTCAAGAAGCATATTCTACCATTATGTCGGAAATCATATTGTATCTATTATTGAGTTTAATCGAATTAAGAAAAAATAGAACCACTCTTGAGCAAGTTGAAATTGATAATCAGGTCGAACAGGCAGCATCTAAATTGCCATTAGATTATGTAGATATGTTAGACGCATTTGAAGATGATGCTACTGTTGCTGGTATAATGGATGCCGATGACAGTGATGTTGAAGATCCAACCGGTGAGGAGAAATCTACTTCCAATATGATGAATATGCCTATAGTTTCTACGTCGCAAGTTTCTCATCTATCTGCCTCACAGTTGAACGGATCTCAGAGGAAAATTTCAAACAAACTGTTATTTTCTAATAATAAAGGACCAAAAATTCCTCTCTCAAATGACCTTCCATCATCTGCTCCAAATTCACAACAATATTCACAAATGAGCCAAAAGTTCTCACAGACTTCAAATGTTGGTTTTGGGCAATCACAGTCTAAAGGTCCAAAAAAGAAAAGGAGAAAAACCGGGTTTTAGTCCTTTATTTTGCATATTATGTATACTTGTGTATTTTATACAAAATACTTAAATTCCATAGATAAAAGATAAAAATTATTAGCATTTTTTCTTGTTCGGAGATAACCCAAAAAAATATTACGTAAAATATCGCACGAATTGGGAATTTGGAATTTGGTGATGCATGTTGTCATGTTCCCAGTGAAGCGTGTCAAGCCTCGTAATTTTGAAGATGCTGGCATGCCACTCTTTTGATCCAAAAAATTCTATTGTTTCCAAGCATAGAAAAGAATACCAATTGATAAAAAGGTATAATGCAATTCTGGATTTTTTTCTTATCTTTGTTAAGATTGGTAATCTGCCAAACCATTAAAGAAACCAGTTCTATTTCTGAAGAATATGAAAAACTTAACGACCAATCTCTAAATTGGGGACCATATAGATCAAACTTATACGTTGGTATTCGTCCACGTATTCCTGATTCCATATTAACAGGGTTGTTGTGGTTTCCAGCAGAGACATTTCATGCTCCTATGCTTTCGAAACACTCATGTGAACAAACCCACAACATTGAAAAATTTGGTTGGACCAAATACGATCCAAGATATGGTGGTATTGAATCCATTATTGATAACGATTCCAGATTAAATATTACTACAGAATTTGTCAAGACAGATGATGGATTAAACTGGGCATTGAGAGTAAGGGGTAAATCTGCCAGACCAAAAGCAGTTCATTCCTTAGTTTTCTATGCTGGAATTCAAGATGAAAATGGTAATTTGAGTTTAGAAAATGAATTATACGGTAACACTAATAATTTAGTTGATGAAGATGTTACCTTGAAAGGTCATGTTGAAAAATTGGGTGGTAATTTTAATATTAAGATTATCGATGATGAAAATAACGAGACACCAGCAATGTTTACCATTTCCAATGAAGATGAGACTTATAATCCAACTTTTGCACACTATGCATCCTTATATGTTCCTTCGTCTGAAATGTGGAAAGGCGGTGAAGTATTCTGGGCATTGGTTAGACTAAATATTGAAGAATTAGAGGCCAGTGGTAAGAAACCAGAAATGTATTCACCAATTGAATTATTTCAATTAAGAAATCCTAATTCATTTTCGGGTAACCTAAACTTAGTTCAGAAAACGTTTGTTGGAGATTTTCAATTTGATATTATCTATAATACTGTAAAATCTGATGAACAGTTAACATCTGAAGATTTAACGTCTAAGATTGAAAAGGTAATTGAAGTAGTAGATTCCAAATTCACCCAGAAATTCCAACTTAATGCACCATTCAATACTAATAAATATGTTGAATTTGCTAAAGAAATTTTATCACAGTTAATGGGTGGAATAATTTATCAACATGGTGATCAAATGGTTGATAGAACTGCAGTTGTTGATGATGTTAAATTTTCACATGTAAATTTGGTTGGATCGCCTGAAGGCCCATACGAATTATTTACCTGTGTGCCAAGTAGACCATTTTTCCCAAGGGGATTTTATTGGGATGAAGGTTTTCATCTTTTACCTATCCTTGAATACGATTCTGATTTAACTTTAGAGATTATGAAAAGTTGGTTTTCTTTGATTGACGAAAAAGGCTGGATTGCAAGGGAACAAATTTTAGGGGGAGAAGCAAGAAATAAGGTTCCCGTCGAGTTTACTGTTCAAAATCCAAATATAGCTAATCCACCAACTTTGATGATGATTTTTAGTGAATTGTTGGATTCGGCGAAAACTTTACATTTAGAACAACAATTTACTTTGGAAAGTGATGAAGAATCAAACCTTTTTGATCCTGAAGACCTAAAACTTTCATTGGGTGATTTACATATGAAAAAACCTGAGTTGATGATTGATTACGCAAAGCAAATTTATCCTAAACTACAAACACATTATGAATGGTTCAGAAAAACCCAAAAAGGTAATACGGAAGATTTTGAAAGAAAATACCCAAATAACGAAGAAGTTTATCGTTGGAAGGGGAGATCGAAAGATCTTTGTCTGCCAAGTGGTATCGATGATTATCCACGTTGCGAGGCGGACATTGCAGAGTTAAATGTTGACTTGTTATCTTGGATGGGTGTTATGACTAGATCAATGTATAAAATTGCGCAATTACTTGAAAAGGATGAAGATTCTAAATTGTACAAGAAGCGGTTTGATGACATCATTGCTAACATTGAGTCGGTTCATTGGTCAAAGAAGAGAAAAATGTATTGCGATGTTACTTCGGATGACGAAGACGAAGATACATTCGAATGCCACGAAGGTTATGTTTCTATTATGCCATTTATTCATAAATTGATTTCTACAAGTGATACTGAAAAGTTGGATGCAGTAATTAAAAGTATAAGTGACCCGGCCAGATTGTGGTCGAAATATGGTATTAGATCATTATCCAAACAAGATTCAATGTTCCATCAAGGAGAAGATTATTGGAGAGGTCATATCTGGATCAATATCAATTATTTGACATTAGAAGCATTGCTGCATTATGGTAAGGCAGAAGATGTTGATGACTCTGTTAAAGAAGTCGCAAATCAAGTTTATGTTTCATTAAGAGAAAATGTTATCAACAATATATTCAAGGAATACGAAAGAACTGGATATGCGTGGGAACAATATAATGAGGAAACTGGGCATGGACAAAGAACACGTCATTTTTTGGGGTGGACTTCTTTGGTTATTTTGATGATGAAGATGCCTCGTGAGATTTTGTAGATAATTTTTATTGTGTATAAGTATATAAAATAGCTGGCTGAGCCTTAAGTATTTTGTGCCCTTTTGTTGTACCTGCGCTTTTTTTTTTGTAACTCGTTTCTGTTGCTATACTTAGATTGGCTGAAAAATGTCATCTAAAAAGAAGCAAGTGGAAAAGTTAGACTCTGAACAAGGTATGTATAGTGATTGGTTTATTGGGAATTTTGTCTGTAATTTTAATACTAACAAAATTCTAATGCGTAGATGCTTTTTGATTTATTTACAAATAGCCAGAACAGTTTTATTAGAATATATGAAAAATGAATATAGACCATATGGTGTTACCGATCTTGTCCTTAATTTACACAATCAAATTAATAAGAATTTAATGACCAAACTTTTAGATGAAATGGTGGATCAAAATTTAATGATTGTCAAAAAATACGGGAAGTTGAATTTTTATTGTTATGCAGAATTGACTTGCAAAAGCGAGAATAAACCGGTGAGTTTTGAATCTTTGAAAGAATTGAGGAATGAAATAGCAATATCAGAAAATGATTGCTTGGGGTTTAAAAAAGGTATGGAAACCGAAAATACTTTTAAATAAAGTTCCCAATTTCATATACTAACAGTTTAAAATTTTTTTTTATTAAAGAGATTAGTGGTTTAAAAAATGAGCTTACTGATATTGAATTGATTGAAATGACAAATTCTTTGACAAATTCAAATGATCAACTTAAAAATAAAATTGAACATTACAGGGTTGAAAATTCCAAATTTGGAGATGAGATAAGAGGAAAACTGGGCATCATTGATAATAAAGAAAAAACATTAATGAAGAAATTTAAAATGTTTAAAAAAATTGTAAGTATAATGAGAAAAAATATAATCAAGTAAACTGGTACTAACATTAAGTTATGATATTATTCATTTTTACTATTCTCTCAATATAGCAAGATGAAATGATCAAAACTCTCAGGGATGGTATCAAAGGCTTTGATCAAAAACTTGTATGTTAATTCTTAAAAAACGACTCTAATTTCACGTTCACGATTTTCAATGTAGTACTAACAAACACATGTTTTCTAAAATAGGAAGATCTCGGAGTTGAGCCGATTCCAAAGATCGATAATTGCTCGAAATAAAATTTGCAGAAAGACCAAAGCTTAACCCTTATTATGTGCACGTGATATGTGAGAAGTGTTTAAGTGTGAGCGGTGCGCGGGGTACATAGTAAAGACACAATTTTTTTGGCAGAATTGGTGAGGATTGTAGTGTGTGCGAGGGGTAGGGTGTTGTAGCAGGGAGTAGGGTGAAAAATATTACTACTTTGGTTTGAATGTATGGAGGAGTTGATTTCACTTTGAGATGAAGGTATTTATAGCTTTTAATTTTATAACCAATACATACTTCAAAAATGGCTCCAAAAGGTAAGAAGGTTGCTCCAGCACCATTATCATCTAAGACTTCCAAGTCCGCATCTGCAAAGAACCCATTATTTGAATCTACTCCAAAGAACTTTGGTTTAGGTCAAGCTATTCAACCAAAGAGAAACTTATCAAGATTTGTCAAATGGCCAGAATATGTTAGATTCCAAAGACAAAAGAAGATTCTTAAGTTAAGATTAAAGGTTCCTCCAGCTATTGCACAATTCTCTAACACTTTAGATAAAAACACTGCAGCTGAAGCTTTCAAATTATTAAACAAATACAGACCAGAAACTACTGCTGAAAAGAAGGAAAGATTAACCAAAGAAGCAGCAGCAGTTGCAGAAGGTAAGAAGAAGGAAGATGTTTCCGAAAAGCCATACGTTGTTAAATACGGTTTAAACCATGTTGTTGGTTTAATTGAAAACAAAAAGGCAAAATTAGTTTTAATTGCTAACGATGTTGATCCAATTGAATTAGTTGTTTTCTTACCAGCTTTATGTCACAAGATGGGTGTTCCATACGCTATTGTTAAAGGTAAGGCTAGATTAGGTACTTTAGTTCATCAAAAAACTGCTACTGTTGCAGCTTTAGTTGATGTTAAGTCTGAAGATGAATCTGCTTTAGCTAAATTAGTTTCAACTATCAATGCTAACTACATTGAAAAATACGATGATTCTAAGAGACACTGGGGTGGTGGTATTATGGGTGCCAAGGCTCAAACCAAACTTGCAAAGAAGGCTAAGGCTGCTGCTGCTGCTGTTGCTGCTGCAAATAAATAAATTTGATGTTAATTTTTATATTAATATTAAATTTGAAATTTCATTTGTTTAGCTGTTTATAAAAATTACCTAGTAAAAAATAGATAATCTAATAACCTAATTTATCGATTCTTAAAAAAAGGCAAGTCATAGCAATAAGTTTGATTTTTTAGGGCTGTCTAAACGGGATTGTGCGAGTTTTATTCAACTGAAGGAGAGTTACTTGTGCAAGCTACAATAAATATACTCGTTTTAGGATACTAAAGTATTAGTGTATAATAAATAGAAATGAAAATAATAAATAAAATTGTTTGAAAAGGGTAGATCATATATACAATTTAAATTCCCAAAGTCTATAATTGGAAATAATGTATGTATGCTGTGGAAAAAATCCATTGCGATTGGAAAGGAATCACTTTGATTCATTCATATAATGAAAAATATCATAGATCATTTTTTTTAGATAAAGAAATATAATCATACATAAATGCAAGTTAAGTGAAAGGTTTTTAACTTTAAAATATTTTTTTGTTGTTATTGAATTTTATTTATAAGTTTTTGTATATCGTGATAATAATAGAATAATAGAATTAGATCTTTCTTTTTTTTCAGGTTTTAATAAACATCAACTTATATTTATTTATTTTAATTTACTGAATAATTTTGGAGCAGCACATTCGTTAAGTGCGTGTTGTAAATGGAAGAATTCTTCAACACAATCTTCTTTGTAAGACTTTTCAGCGTAATCAGGTTCTTCTTGTTCTTTAGTGACCCTTTCAACACATTCTTCATAATGGTGAACAAATGGTTTAATTGAAGGAAGTTCGGAACATTCTTTTTTCAGAGCATCAAATTGATCTTCACCTTCTTCTTCTTCATCGTCTTCATCGTCTTCTTCATCTTCTTCCTCGTCCTCTTCTTCTTCAGCTTCTTCATCTGCAGAAACTTCGACCTTAGCAATAACTTCCTCAGCCTATATGAAAATAAGAAATGGTAAAGGAGTAAGTACAAAGGTAAAAATGTTAGTATCTAATTTTCTGGTTTAATTTAAATAGTGACATTTCTTTGATTAATGTTCAATAGCATTTAATTTTAATTGCGATACATGTTTCAATGTTATTACATTATTTTGTTACTTTCATTGAAAGATGGGAATCCATAATTTATGGGTATACTTATAATAATTGTATATTGTATATTGAATTATTATATCATTGAATCAAATGATCAACCAAAGAAATTTGTTAAAATCTATTTTTTTTGATGATTTATAGTATAATAATAATGTGGAATAACGAATACATACTTCTTCAGCATAGGCAGTAGCTGGTAGGAAAGCGTTGATTAAATCTGTAACAAAGGACATTATGCTTGTGATAGTTGTATGTGTAAATGTATATATGAACTGTTGTTATTAACGGAGTATATCGTAGACGACTGTGTCAGGAATGTATTTAATATCACTGCAACCACTGTGAAGTTTCAACACCTCTGATAATACCATATACACTATAGAGAGGTCCCTCAGCGACTCGTTTTGTTCGCGTGGAAAGCGTCTGGATATAAGTTCGCATTTCCACGCCTCTCATTGGCCAGCCGCTTTGCTGTCCGTAAAGCTGAAGCGTCGGTCGACCCTTGTGCATACAACAGACCACATGTCGCGGGCTAAGCGGGTTGCACGGGAGCGCCGAGTCGCTGCAGAATCGCCGCCGGCTATTGGCCCAGTTCGCAGTTCGCAGTTCGCAGCTGGCGAAACCGGTTCTGAGTTCTCAATCGAGTCATTGCCATCAGTCCCATTTTCCAAACCCGCTCGGCATAACGCCGGGGTTCGCGTTGCCTATTGTGTTAAATTGTTAGATCGATGCTTGACGTCTGGTGTCTGGTGTCTGGTGTGCGATCTCTGTTAAATCTCTGTGCGATTTGCTGCGATTGGCTATATTTCCGAGCTTCCCGTGATCCGGAATAGAGTTCGCTGAAGGGTTGGGGTCATGGATCACGGAGTACCCATCGTTTTTTCCGCAAATTCTCTTACACACATAAACGTGATCATACAATTACATATGACAATGATTAAAAATACTAAGTAAAAAATGAAAAAAAAACTTGAAAACCCACCTCAACCTGACGTTATTATTGGTAACGAGATATCATCTACGCCGGTGATTAGTAAGAACAGGCCCTTGATGTAGAATTTTAAAAAAAACGATAAAACTAACATTAACGAAACTTGAAAATATACACCGGTTAACGTATGTAGCGAACATAATTACCTCAATTTTCCAACTGCAAAAATACCTTATACCCATTTGGTTAAATTAATTGCACGGGAATCGCCCTATAAGGCTTATAATCTCCATCGAGAACAACGTATTAAATTGCCCATAGAAATTTAGAGACAAGAGGCAAAATGCAAGAAATTTATTAATTACGCGTATACCTCCGATATGGACACCGAATACACCCGTTCAAAATGTAGATTCTCCATCGTAGATCCAGGAAAGTGGGGATTGCAAACATTCTCGAGCCTCGAAGAAAGGGGACCGTACTCTTTGAATTGGGCTACCACTCCACTTACGGGGTTATATGGGGTTAAACTGTAACAGAACAAACAAACAAACGTTATACACTAGTGTAATATATACTTATATATATATAGATATATATATATATGCAATTTCCAAGTAATTCGTGGGGTAGACGGTAGACGGTGAGTCCTGTAGAGCGTAATTACCGGAAGGGGAAACACAAGCCTTTCGGTGGTTACATATTACGGGTTATATATTTCAGTACTCCTCCATCTTCCTCCTGCCTCATCAACACTTACTCTTTCCTTTCAACCTTTCTTTCTTTCTTCACTTCTTCTCTTTTAGATTTCCTTCCTTTTCTTGTAATCTCTATGTTTTTCACTTCTAATCTTCACATTTTCATTCTTATATCATCTATACATACATACCTCCAAGCTTAGCTCTCATATACAAATAATATTCTTCAATAATCAATTCATTTACTATCTAACATTTATATTTTTATCAATTGACTAATTTTCGTATTAGTTCATACATTTGTCTTGAACTTTCACCTTACATAGATTTGCGACACTCTCAACATATTGTCATAACCATTATTTAGTTGAAACATTAAACATTTGAGTCACCCATATTATACACGAAAACCAATCCCCGAAATCTTTTAATAAAAAATGACGGTGGAAAATAATTCAACTCCAGCGCATGACCACCTAATCGATGAATCAATTACTGATTCCAAATTAAAAGTAGAAAAGGAAGCATCAATCGCTAACAAAAAAGCTGAATCCGAAATCGCCGAAAACAATGAAAATGACGAAAATAAGCAAGAATCTTCATCAACTAATAACAAATCAAATAGTGATGCACCTGTAGGAAATGATGGAGAAAATATTGAAGAAGGTAGTGAGGAAAGACAAGACATTATTCCTGATAGAATATTCGTTGGCAATTTGCCCTACGACGTAACAGAAGATGAAGTTAGAAATTTAACACCGGAATTTGATGTAGTTTCCGTTGAAATCCCAAGGAAAAATTTCTTTAATAGGGCAATTAACAAAATAGTATTACAATCAAAAGGTTACGGTTTTATCACTTACACAAATGCAGATGATGCTAAAACTGCAATCGATTCAATCGAAGGCAAAGCAATTTCTGGAAGAGAAATTTACGCAAAGTATGCATTGCCTCAGAAAAGAGATAAGTTTAAAAACTCTAATCAAAATTTAAATTATAATAATTCCACTCAATTCAACAATAATTTTAAAAGAAATAATGGGAATGTGAATGGATTCTATCCACCACCTGGTACACCGAATTTCAACCCACATTTCAACAGAGGTCAACTTCCACCTAGTGGATTTTATTATGCGCCAGCCCCACCTACCAGTTTCTACCAACCTTCACCTGCCGGTGCACCTGGCGGTGTATTTAAACTAAATCCTCAAGCAGCCTCATTTTTCCCCTCGTTGGCAAATAGAAACATTAAGCCTTTTTACCCAACTCCAATAATAGGGCAAAATCAACAGCAACATATTCGTAGATCTAAAGAAGAAAAACAAAAGAAATTAGAAAAGGGTATACCTTCCACCACTACAGTATTTGTTGGAAATTTAGAAAGGGATGTCACTGTTGATGATATACGTGAATTTATGAAAGAGTTGAATCCACAATGGATTAAAGTTCCTCGTAAGACTTTACCTAATGAAGTTTATAGAATGTTAAAGGCTAATGGTGTACAAATCCAAAATAAAGGTATCGCATTTGTTAGATTTGAGAATGAAGAAAATCAAAAGAAAGCAATCGAATTATTTAATGGTAAGGATTGGAATGGTAAAAAATTAAATGTAACAATTGCCATCAATTCCAATGATGAAGAAGGAGATGAAGAAGGAACTCCTCGTAAAGTTCAACATGAATCCATTGAAATTAAAATGGAAGGATCTCCAAAAGAACTTGGAGATGTCGTTAATGATGTCGTCGAGACTGCAGTTATTGAAGCTGAAGAAGATGACGATGATGATGATATTGAAATTGAGGTTAATGTGTCTGATTCTTCAAATAAAGAAGGATAATTCTCGTTTCATGAATATGATTTGATTTTAGTTATTATACATGGTATACCATCGTAGTACATTAAGTTATAATATTTATATACACTTGTGCATATTTTTTATATATAAAAAAATGTTCTAAACTTTTAACGACTTTACAATTTATGCATTCCATGTACACTTATACATTAAATTCAATCGATCTCTAAATCTTTAATCTGTCACTTTTAGGAAAGTTTCGCACTCCACTATTGTTCACTGTCTCCAGTTCATTTCCTACTCGGAGCTCGGAGTTTTGTGTATATTTTGACAAACAAAGGCGTATATTTTTAATTTAGTATAATTACTTTATATATTCAAATAAAAAAAAATGGTGTTGTTGCAAACACATTGATGAATACATAAAATACTTTTAAATATTTCATGTTTTTACTATAATCTCGAAGAAATGATTTTTCGAAAACAAAATCCTACAGTAAACAACACAGCTCTAAAATCTCTAATTTAAAGTCTCTCTCAATATAGATATGCTAGTGTTATTCCATAAACAAATATAAAACTTCCACTCCTATATATGTTTAATCTGCTTTCAAACTTTCCATAAAGTAAAGACGTACAAGGGTTTCCATTGTGACTGTTAATTTTATAACACCCTCGCACCGCACATAATACCTAACAAAAGGCGCGCAAAAAGTTGTGCTTGTTTCTGTGGGGGGGGGGGAGAAGGTGTGTAGCGTTGCTGAAACCTCAGTGTTTGTTCACTGTACAGTTGATCAGGGTGACATTTGTGTGAACACACCTTAAAAGGCGTCACCAGATAATAATATTATTTTTTACTTTTGGTTTAGCAACTGTAACTAGTCAAGATGGGTATGTATAAATCAGCCTTAATATGAATTCATGAGAAACTGTTAAGAAACGAGGAAAGCATGAAATATGATCAAAGTTGAATGTTAAAGGTGAAAAATTGACCTTGAAAAATTAATTGAAATATTGAATCAACTAGTTAATAAGAAATGAACAATAATAAAACATCCTTAAAATATGTGTTTAATTTTTAAATTACAATAACCAAATTGAAAGCAACTTTAAAAATAACATTGTGGTATGCAAACATATAAATAAGCTAATATCAAAACCCTACATAACTATCAAATTATTTAGCAAATGGGCTATAGCTTATATTCACAATAGTATTGTCCATACTTCTGCAGTTTTTAATGATTAGATTTTTACGCAAACAACTGAATAACTAACAAATATCTTAATTTTTTTCACGTGTTCGTTTTAATCTTTTTTTTTACAGGTAGAGTTATTAGAAACCAAAGAAAGGGTGCAGGTTCCATTTTCACCTCCCACACCAGATTAAGAAAGGGTGCAGCTAAGTTAAGAACCTTAGATTATGCTGAAAGACACGGTTACATCAGAGGTGTCGTCAAGCAAATCATTCACGATCCAGGTAGAGGTGCTCCATTAGCTAAAGTTTCATTCAGAGATCCATACAGATTCAAATTAAGAGAAGAAACTTTCATTGCCAACGAAGGTCTTTATACCGGTCAATTTATTTACTGTGGTAAGAGTGCCTCTCTTAACATTGGTAATGTTTTACCATTAGGTTCCTTACCAGAAGGTACTATTGTCTCCAATGTCGAAGAAAGAGTTGGTGACAGAGGTGCTTTAGGTAGAACTTCTGGTAACTATGTTATCATTATTGGACACAACCCAGATGAAAATAAGACTAGAGTTAAGTTACCTTCCGGTGCAAAGAAAATCATCTCATCTGACGCTAGAGGTGTTATCGGTGTCGTTGCAGGTGGTGGTAGAATTGATAAACCATTATTAAAGGCTGGTAGAGCTTACCACAAATTCAAGGTTAAGAGAAATTCATGGCCAAAGACTAGAGGTGTTGCTATGAACCCAGTTGATCACCCTCATGGTGGTGGTAACCATCAACATATTGGTAAAGCTTCCACTATTTCTAGAGGTGCTGTTTCTGGTCAAAAGGCTGGTTTAATTGCTGCAAGAAGAACCGGTTTATTGAGAGGTTCTAAGGATAAGAACGATGATTAGAGGTGATGTAGTCATGTTATTTGTATATTTTTTCGTGGAACATAAATAAAATATACCTATGTTTTTATAAACTAGCTTAATACAATTAAAAATGTAAAAAAAAACACGAAGATTGTTGCCAAAATGTATTATAGTGAATTCGAGATATAATTCTTCACCGTTAATATTTGAGTATTATCTATTATCTCGTGAAATTAAAAGGCGAAATTGAGAGCCGCTCCGATAGACGGCCCCTCAGCCCTTATGGTTGTATATATAAACTGTAAATTCTTATTAGTCATAAGGTATACCCTACGCCCTACGTACAACTTTCACTACAAAATTTAGCTATAGTTTATCTAGACCGTATTTATAGGGGAGAATTTATCTTGTTTAGCACCTTGGCACTTTCTTTATATATATATATATTACTCTGTGGTAAAACTTAGGACGCCCGAACGTGTTGTACAGAAGCCAGTGTGTGTTGCTACCAGAACAGGGAGCACCTCAATATATTCGCTCTTTTTTGAAAACGGCAAATTTACAATCTTACATTTTTCAAGCGTTCTTTTTAACAAAAACCTCCTTAAGACTTTACATCCCCCCTCCTCTTCCAGAGTTCAAAGAATCAATCAAAGACACGTACAGTTATGACAAACTCTACCTGTTCACGTCTGTGGCTCATTGATGACTTCACACGTTGTTCAAGACATGAAATATTGGAACGGGATGTTCCCTTATTTTTATTGACAACTTCAATATTTTTCATTGTATACCATTTGGCTACACATTTTTCATCATCTAATGATCCTGAAATTCAACTAAAAATTGATACAGACGAATCCAATGAAACAGCAACTTTGCAAAGTAACAGAGGGCGCAATTATGGAACAATTGATGATGCAACTTTTCCTCAAAATGCCGGAGAAATCAAGACATCCATTTTAGATAGACATTTCGATATAAAATATCTATCTTTGAAATCAACTGAAGGTATGAAAGTAGCAACTACAGTAGTATTTCGTTCCCATCTTGAACGTACTATGCTTATTTTGCAGGAATTAATCTTATTATTTCAAACTGGTGTATCAGCTTCTCCGTTCTTCCTTCCGGCACTAATGAAGGAATGGGACTCCAATACTATTCCTCTAATAAACTTATCATTTTGGTCTTATTTACTCATTTTAACGACAATTAGATTATTTCATTCCTCCACTGGGTTGTCAACAAAATACCCAAACTTGTGGTATCATTCTTTTGATTTATTAATAATTTACTTGTTCAACATGTTTTTCTTGTTCAGATCTGCCCTTTTACATCATACATTAAATACATCATCTGAACGTTTTTACATTGTTGAATTTGTATCCACATTATTGATATTCACTATTCAAGGATGTGATCATTTCACTGATAGGCCAGTTACTATTTACGTCACCGAAGGATTAACCCCATCAATTGAACCGCAATCCAATTTTTTTAGTGTCTTTTCATTTTCATGGGTTAATCCTATGATTACACAAGCTCAAAAGGTTTTACCAAAGCTTGAAGATATTTGGAGTTTGAAATTAGAAGATAATGCATATCCAGTCATCCTTAAATTTCACAAAATCAAATGGCACAAAAGATTTTCAGTTAATATATTCTATCAATTTCGTAAATTATTTTTTTATCAATCCATATTAACATCATTTGAAGCTGTTTTATTATTTTTTCCTTCAATGTTATTAAAAAAAATTCTTGAATATGTCCAATCACCTGATACTGAATCTGCAAACTTAGCGTGGCTATTTGTTATCTTGATGGTATTTTGTGCGCCTGTTTCATCAGCACTTTCAGGTCGTGGTTTATTTTTAGGTAGAAGAATATGTACCAGAATGAGAGCAATTATTATTGGTGAAGTTTATGCCAAGGCATTAAGAAGAAGAATTGCATCTTCAAATGAAGAGAAAAAAGAGGAAGACAAAGATAGTAGTAGTACATCTAATGAACCACCGGCGTCTCCTTCAAATAATGATACCTCAATCGAGACTGTAGAGAAAAAACAAATTCGTGATTTGGGTTCTATCATTAACTTAATTGCCGTCGATGCTTTTAAAGTTTCCGAGATTTGTGGGTATCTTCACTACTTTGTCAATTCGTTCATTATGACCGCAATAGCAATTACCATTTTATACGCTTTATTAGGTTGGGCCGCTTTGGCCGGTGCTTCTGTTATTGTTATTTTGATGCCAATAAACTATAGATTGAGTATGATGTTAGGAGACTATCAAAAACGGATGCTTAAGGTTACTGATAAAAGAATCCAAAAATTAAATGAGACCTTCCAAAATATAAGAATTATCAAGTATTTTGCCTGGGAATCAAAATTTGCTGAACAAATTATGCAAATTAGAGAGGAAGAATTGAGCTTTTTGTGGAAGAGATGTTTCATTTGGATTATAGCTTCTTTTGTTTGGTTCCTTACTCCAACTGTTGTTTGTTTGGTTGCATTTTACTGTTATACCATTATTGAAGGAAATTCATTAACTACTCCAATTGCATTTACATCTTTATCCCTTTTCAATTTATTGCGTACTCCCTTAGACCAATTTGCAGATATGCTTTCTTTTGTTGTCCAATCCAAAGTTTCGTTGGATAGAGTCGAAGATTTCTTAGATGAGCCAGAAAGTAATAAGTACGAACAATTAATGTCCTCAAGAGATGAGAATTCTCCGGAAGTTGGCTTCCAAGATGCAACTTTTTCTTGGTCATTTGGTGAATCTAACGATTTCAAATTAAGAGACATTAATATTTCCTTTGTCAAAAATAAATTAAATGTTATTATTGGGCAAACTGGTTCGGGTAAAAGTTCATTATTGTTGGCACTTTTAGGTGAAATGACTTTACTCAAGGGTAAAATTTTCCTACCTGGTGCAAATCCCAGGGAAGATTTGATTGTCGATTCAGATACCGGCTTAACTGAGTCTGTCGCTTATTGTTCACAGACTGCTTGGCTACTTAATGGCACTATAAAAGAAAATATATTATTTGCATCTCCTTATGATGAAAAGCGTTATAATGCAACAATTCAAGCATGTGGTTTAAAGCGTGATTTAGAAATTTTAGCAGCCGGTGATCAAACTGAAATTGGTGAAAAAGGTATAACATTATCTGGTGGTCAAAAGCAGCGTGTTTCCCTTGCAAGAGCATTGTATTCTAATGCGGCGTATGTTTTGTTAGATGACTGTCTATCCGCTGTTGACTCACATACTGCTGTCCATATTTATGATAATTGTATTACAGGTGATTTGATGAGTAACCGTACATGTATCTTAGTTTCTCATAACATTGCACTAACAGTCAAAGAAGCAGCACATGTTGTTGTTATGGATAACGGTAGGGTTAAAAATCAAGGTACTGTTGAAGAATTGATCAAATTTAACGTATTTGATGAAGACACCAGTGCCTCTGTTTTACAATCACGTGCGGCATCATTCGCTAACTTGGCTGCTTTAAATAACGAATTTCCTGGTAGTCCGCATTCACATTTATTGAATTCTACCCTAGCATCTATAGCAGCTGATCATAATGCTGATCAAATTGACAGTACCTACGTTGAAGATCAAGTCAAAATAAATTCTTCTGGTAAATTGATTGAAGCAGAAACTAAATCCGAAGGTTTTGTATCATGGGAGGTTTATCAAACTTACATTAATTTGTTTGGTGGTACGTATGGTAAAAGCACCTGGATTGTTTTGATATCCATATTTATTCTTACAGAGTTGACAACTGTTTATCAATCGTATTGGTTAAGAGTTTGGTCGATGGCGGAAGATGAAAGATCAGGAATAACCGCAGCCATTATTTCTAATGTTCCGTTAAAAGTTTATGCAAAATCTGATTTTGCGTGGAATAGTATTTTAAGTGTTCTCAAATCTATAGAATGGAATAAACCTATATTCAGGACAAGTTACAATGACATTGATGTTTCTCAATTATCTCCTATTCATTCAACTATGTATTATCTTATCGTTTATTCATTGATTGGTTTGCTTTACTCTTTGTTTGGCTCCTTTAGAACTATTGTGGTTTTTTTTGGTGGTTTGGAGGTTTCACGTGATATTTTTAAACTTTTATTGACTAAAGTTTTAAGGGCACAAGTTAGATTCTTTGATTCTACTCCAATTGGCCGTATTATGAATAGATTTTCTAAGGATATAGAAGGTATTGATCAAGAATTAGCACCATATGCTGAAGCACTTCTTTTCTGTGCCTTGGGTTGTCTTACTACAATTGTTTTGATTACCATTATTACTCCTCTTTTCCTTGTTTTTGGTATTGTTGTTTCCATCTGTTTTGCATATATCGGTGTGTTGTACTTAACCTTATCCAGAGAATTAAAACGTTTTGAATCAATCACAAGATCTCCAATTAACCAACACTTTACTGAGACCCTAACAGGTGTTACAACAATTAGAGCATATGGTGATGAAAGAAGATTTATGGTTCAAAATATGCAGAATATTGATACTAATAATAGACCTTTTTTTTATGTCTGGGTTAACAATAGATGGATGTCGTTTAGAGCCAATGTCGTTGGTTCATTAATTGTTGCAATCGCTTCTGCCCTTGCAGTTTTATATGCAAGACATATAGATGCCGGTATGGCAGGTATTTCACTATCATTTGCAGCGTCATTTTCTACTAGTGCTTTATGGTTGCTTCGTTCTTATGCTGATGTTGAAATCAATATCAATGCCGTTGAGAGAGTTCAAGAATATATTGATGATGTTAAACAAGAAAGTGCTGCTGCATTAGAAAATGATCCTCCATCTTCTTGGCCGGAAAAGGGTGAAATAGATGTTAGAAGTTTAGCTTTGAAATATGCACCAGATCTTCCACTTGTTATAAAAGGTATTTCTTTTCATGTTAATCCTGGTGAAAAGGTTGGTGTTGTTGGTAGAACTGGTGCGGGTAAATCTACAATCATTACCAGTTTTTTTAGGTTTATTGAACCAACCTCTGGTTCAATTTTAATTGATGGGGTTGATATTTGTAAAATTGGATTAAACTCTTTGAGAAAAGGTTTAGCCATAATACCCCAGGAACCTACTTTATTCTCTGGTACATTAAGGTCAAATTTGGATATGTTTGCTGAGAGTAAAGACCTTGATATTTACGAATCATTAAGGCGTGTAGGTTTGATATCAAGGGAAGAATTTAATAATTTAAAAACTATGATTGAAAGCGGGCAATCCTTGGAATTATATCATAAAACCAATGCCGAAAGTTGTGCAGATGAAGAGGGAGAAAATGTGAATAAGTTCCTTGATTTAGAAGCAGATATTACTGAAAATGGTGGTAACTTATCACAAGGTGAAAGGCAGCTTGTTTGTTTGGCCAGATCTTTGTTGAAACGTCCGACTATTTTATTATTAGATGAAGCTACCGCGTCAATTGATTATGAAACAGACGCAATGATTCAAACTACAATTAGAGAAGAATTTTCAAACAGTACAATTTTAACAATCGCACATAGACTTAAAACAATTATTGATTATGATAAAATATTGGTTCTAGACCATGGTAACGTGAAAGAGTATGATCATCCTTATAACTTAATAACACAAGAAGGTTCACAGTTTAGGTCAATGTGTCGAGACACTGGTGAGTTCGACGAGTTGGTTCGCCTGGCGAAGGATGCTTATGAAGCAAAGCATTGAATTTATTTGTAGATACATTTATAAACACTTTTTTCACAAAAATTGATTAACTTTATTTTTTATACTAATCAGTTAATACACTACATTCTAAAAGTTGTGGCCTTCAGTTTCATGCCTTCCTTGCTAGTTTACAGGTAGGAAGTATGGACCATAATTTTGACTTTTGAAGCGAGTCAAAAAACGCGAGTGCAATATTTACATGTATCCTAAACAGGAAATATTTCAATTAAAACAACATTTCCAATTTCGTTAAATAGTGTAGAAAAAACGAGGGGCTGCTTGGTTCCCTTTTGTTAAGTGATTTATCAGAATTTGATGTTGTTTGTGTTAGGTGGTGGCTCTCTTCAACCCTTTTTTGTCTTCTCTTCTCTTCTCTATAGAAAATAATTTGTTTTTCCTCCATTTACTGTTTCTAAATTTTATATCATATTTTAATATACCAGACAACAAACAGAAACAATAAATAAACATGTCTGATCCATTTAAAGAGAACCCGTTTATTGTTTTACAGTCGCCTGTCAAAAAACCGGAAGACTCGTACACGCCGGCTGGTTCTCCTAAAAGAACCTCACCTTCAAAGGCAGCAATGAAATATTCACCTGCTGTGTCTTTTAGAAGGGATTCCACTAATTTCATAAACAGTACCGTTGGTCGTAATTTCATTCAAAGAGCTGACGAATCACCATTGAGAGCTTCACATCAAACTGCAAGAAAACTCTTCACGGAAAAAGAATCCCCTAAAAGGAAAGCTGCAGCTGCTGCCTTAATCAATCCATTCGACGACTCGGTAACTGATGATGTTGCCAGTGATGAAATTGTTAGTCATTATTCAATTTTTAACAAAAGAAAAGAATCGGATGAATTCAAAAGATCAAGTAATTCAAATAGGACTGAATTAGAAACCCCTAAACCAATTTTTTCTGCATCATCATTTGCAGCTGCAAGTGGTGATGCATATTCATTACAAGATTCACTTGGTGAAATTCCAATGCTATCAGTTAAAGCAACACCAAAATACGAGATACCAATTCAGCAAGAACCAACATCAAGAATTACGTCTGGGGGGTCTGATGCAACGGCACGTTTATCAACAGATTCTGAATTATACAAAAGTAAAAGTTTAATTTCTTCATACTTTTCTTCTGATCAATCAACGATTGATGTTCCAATGGATAAAGACTTTCAATACCCAACGTCAGTATCTAATTTTTCACATTCTAATTTTGATCAAAAATTAATGGACAAGGCACCAATGATTCAACCACGTAGAAATAAATATCATAATAAGCAAACTGTTTTCAGATCAAGAACTGGTAATCTTGTTTTAGATACTCCTGTTCCTGGTTTACTACATGACTTATTACCGTTGAAAAATGATGATGAATTCGATTACATGAAATACTCAGCTGTTACTTCAGATCCTGATGAGTTTGTAGAGGATGGGTTTACTTTGAGACCAATTGAGTTGGAAAGAGAAACCGAAATTGTCATCTGTATTACAATGTACAATGAAGATGAAGTTGCACTTACAAGAACATTACATAACGTTTTTCAAAACATTGCATATCTTACCAAAAGAAAGAGAAGTTCAACTTGGGGTGAAGATTCTTGGAAAAAAGTTGTTGTATGTATTGTCGCCGATGGTAGAAATAAAATTAGTCCCGGAGTGTTAGAAGTTTTGGGCACGATGGGTGTTTATCAAGAAGGTATTGCAAAATCTTATGTTAACCAAAAGGAAGTTAAAGCGCATCTTTTTGAATATACTGCGCAAGTCTCTGTTGACGAAGATCTCAAAATCGTTGGTGATAAGGAATCCACGCCTGTTCAAATCGTATTTTGTATGAAGGAAAAGAATGCTAAAAAGATTAATTCACATAGATGGTTATTTAATGCAATTTGTCCTGTTTTAAATCCAAATGTGTGCGTTTTATTAGATGTTGGAACGAGACCAAATATTAGTGCTGTTTATAATCTGTGGAAAGCATTTGATCTAGATTCCAATGTTGCCGGTGCAGCTGGCCAAATTATTGCAATGAAGGGTAAATATTGGTCAAAATTAATCAATCCATTAGTTGCCTCTCAAAATTTTGAATATAAGATGTCCAATATTTTAGATAAACCATGTGAATCAGTTTTTGGGTATATTAGTGTGTTGCCCGGTGCATTATCAGCATATAGATATTCAGCTCTAAAAAATCATCCAGATGGTTCAGGTCCATTGCATGCATATTTTCAGGGTGAAACGTTAGAAAATACAGATATGACAAATATTTTTTCAGCCAATATGTACCTTGCAGAGGATAGAATTTTAGCATGGGAATTGGTTGCTAAAAAGGGAGCACAATGGGTTTTGAAATACTGTAAAGATGCAAAAGGTGAAACTGATGTTCCTGAGAGCTTATCAGAATTTGTTTTACAAAGAAGACGTTGGTTAAATGGTGCATTTTTTGCAGCATTATATTCGTTAAAGCAATCAGCACAAATTTTAAAAACAGATCATTCGGCATTAAGAAAGTTCTTCTTTTATATCGAATTTGCATATCAAGGGTTGACTCTATTTTTTAGTTTCTTTTCAATTGCCAATTTTTACTTGACTTTTTACTATTTGGCAGGTTCATTGATTACAATTGCTGGTGTTGGTGGAAAAGTTGTGTTCGAAATTTTGAATTATGTTTGTATTTGTACATTACTTGGTATGTTAGTTATTTCGATGGGTAATAAACCAACTGGTGCACCAAAGTTATTCTGGACTTCTGTTGTTTTATTGACAATTTGTGGTTTATACGCCATCATTTCTGGTTTTTATTTCTTAGGGTTAATGATCGGGGACAATAGCGTTGGTGATGCTGGTGGATTAAGTTTTGCATCCATTTGTGTTTCATTAGCATCAACTTATGGGTTATATGTGTTGATGTCATTATTATATTTTGACCCATGGCATATTGTTTCTTCTTCACTCCAATATTTTTTAATGCTACCAGCATACACTTGTTTACTTCAAATTTATGCATTTTGTAATACTCATGATGTCTCTTGGGGTACCAAAGGTGATACCGAAGTTGCTAAATCATTAGGTACTGCGTTCATTGAAACAGATGAAAAAGGTCAACAATATATTAAAACTGGTGTTTTAGAACAGCAAGATATTGATTCGATGTATAGTGAAATTGTCCTTAAGTTGAAAGAAAGAAGAAAAAAGCCAATCAATATGAGAGGTAAAGAAAGTAAAAAAGGTGGTAAAGCAAAGAAGGAAGTTAGTAAAGAAGATTATTATAGAGACGTTAGATCGAGAGTTGTTTTGTTTTGGGTTATTGCAAATACCATCTTAGTTATGACAATCACACAAGTTTGGTCCGCGGATTCTATCAAGTCTAATAAATATTTGGCATTTATTTTATGGTCTGTTTTCGCATTCAGTTGTTTTAGATTCATTGGATCTTTTACATTCTTATTCCATTTGTTGATCAGAAAAATTGTTGTTTCTAAACACAAATGGGACTTAAAGAAAAATGGTAAGGTCCCCGAAATGAATCAATTACCCGGTAATTAGTGGTTAATAGTTGATACTTTTCTTTTTCTATACAATCTATTTAACGTTCATTTTTAATTAATTAATAATTTACGAGTATAAACTCTTAGTACAATGTAACAGGGTAGAGAGTAAACTTACAAAGGCACAAAGTACAAAGGTCAAGTCAAAAATTGTTATTGTTCAATGCAAATTACGATCTCCTCATTTTTTTACAGTTTAGTGAAGCTTCCAACGGAGTCCGAAAGTTCAGGAATAATTAGAGAAATAATAGATTTCGGATTCCGGATCTCGGATTCCGGATTTCGGATCTACTGTTTAACTTTCTTGCTCTCTGCCATTTGCTTCAGTTAGAGAGTAAATTAACAAGTCATGCATTATATCATAGCTAAGCAGTTGGTGGGGCTGGTGATTGTAATTGTTGGTCCTGAATTAGCATTTGCAAGTAATAAAAATATTGTTGGTTTCTATGTAACGACTTGAAAAATTAATGTCTTTGTGATTGGTTAACAGAATAGTTGATAATAAATTAGAATTGAACTATAAAGGTATAAAATGTTGAACAATAAAAGTAACAGGTATAAATTCACACAATGTAGAGAAAAGAAGTGCAAATACTTTGGATGAAACAGAATCCATAAAATGTAGTTATAAAATTATCTGAGCCGACAAATATAGATTGAACACAAAATGACAAAAAAATACAATAAAAAAAACATGAAAGCTAGAAAAATGGAAAAGTAAAAATAGTAATAGTATATATGATTAAAGCATGTGTGCAAATTAACGAATTGAAGTCTTCATACTCATAACATGTTCCTTTAACCTCATCAAATCATTGTCATCAATCAACGATTTTTCTTTACCTGATATAGAAGTAGTGGATGATGATTGATACGCATTCGACATTGAAGTTGGTGTGGTTGCAGTTGTACTCGGTGACTTTATGAATGCCTTAGAAAAATCATTCATTTTAGATCGAAGTAAATTTGAATCTGAAGATAATGAGTTGGAATCTGTAGTTGCAGTGGTTCCAACATCGTTAAACAATGAGTTAACATCAAACTCGATATCTTTCGAATCAACTACTGCTGTAGCAGTAGATAATGCAGTTGTTGGTGCTACAGATTCAATTGCACCCATTATTTTCATCAAATTTCCTTCGGATGGTATGGTTGGTAAAAGAGTTGTGTTTCGTTTAAAATTACTTGATTTTGAAGATTTGAAATTATTATTAGTAGAGTTTCCGGTTAATAACATACTGACATCGGAGTCGACTTCTGAATCCACGTCAGAATTTAAAATTCTTGATACTATATCATCATCGACATCCATTGCATCAACACCCATAGCAGTGTTTAATTGTTTTGTATTTCCAGTACCTGATACTGTTTCAATATCAATTGAATTTGCTTTTAAACTATTATTATTACCGGTAAATCCAGCAGAGTTGTTAGTACTACCCGATAATCTCCTGTCTATTAATTTAGATGAACGAATTCTAGATTCTGCAGATAAGGATCTACTTCTATTCATTGTAGTTCTCATTGGTTGAATAGCATAATCAATAATTCTCTTTTTTGCAGAGGTTGTAAGTTGACTATCTATACCTTGATTAGAATTGTTGTTATTCTGAAATAATGTACTGTTAAAGTTCCCGTTGAGATTATTATTGTTGCCATGATATGGGCTTGTTGCAGATGGAAATAATGAAGGCATGCTATCATTTGATGAAACAGACAACCTTCTTGAGGTTGAAACAATAGAAGATTCTCTTGAGGTTAAAGACATGTTGGAAGATAGGTGGCTTGAGGCAATACTTGAAGCATTTGATTTTCTCCTTTTAACACTCAAATTTTCTTCATTCAAATAAACTGAATCACCGGGTAAGTTGAATGCATTTAAATCAAAATTGATTAAATTGTTAGTATTGTTAGATGGATTACTCAAAGTTGAAGCTGCAGAAATTGAGTGTCTCATACTTCTACTGGAGGAGCTTGCGCCACCAACCTTTTTATCAAATAAGGAGGTGCTGGCCCTATTCATATCAACAGAAGAAAATAGTTTCAAAGTGTCGTCCTGAATAGTGCTTGCATCGGAGAAAGAATATAAAATATTTTCTTTAATATAATTAACAAATAGGGTAATCAATGGGTCGACGTCTTTATAATTGATCAAAATTTGGTATAATTGAATTAATTTATAAATCTTTTGACAAGTTTTTTTATCTTTTATATTTTGCAAGCTGGAGATTGAGATCAAGGTAACTAAATGAAAATTAAAACTATGTAAACATAAATTCTCTGCATTTTCAATTGTAATATCATCTGATTTCGAATTTGGTTTTGATTTAGGTTTTGATTTGGAATTGGAATTGGAATTAGAATTTGAGTTGATAAAAGTCAAATCATAAACCAGTTTTATGAAATCAATAAAATATGAAGAATCGATATTTCCATTAATATTTACCAAAACTTTGAAATAAAGATAATAAGAATTCAATTTGTTGAAAACTGTTCTATTGTCTTTAGTATGAAAAGATTCAACAGATTTTTTCCATTCTGATAAATCTGAATCTATTTTTGTTAAAACTTCTGTGTTTCCATCATTAACGCATTGCATAATATTCCAAGGAATCAAACGTAATAATTTTACTAAACATAAAGTAATTTTGATATCATTATTAACCAAAATAATTGTATCTAAACTTGGAGGAGCATCTATTTCGTTTGAATCATTCGAACTTAAAGTGATATTAAAATAAACTTCTGATAATTTGGTTAATATTTTGAAATTCCAATATAATTTCAACCTTTGAATCTCAACTAATTGCTTCTCTGGAGCTTTATTGGAAATCAACCGACTATTAGACTTGTTTATATGTAGTGTATTAACCAAATATTTATTCAAGTTGATTATATCTAAAAGAAATTCTTTATGAGAGTGCAAAGAATCTGTATAATTTGACAAATTATAATTTTCAAATTTAATCAAGTAGTAGAATAATAATAAAGAAATTTCCAATTTATCCAGATTAGGAGATAAACAAAAATTAATGTTTTTAAACATCATGATTAAATGTTTAACATTAATTAATTTGATTGATTCATCCAATTGATTTAGTGAAGATTTATCAGGTAAAAAGGCAGATGATATGTTTGAATTATTTATTTTTGGTTGGCATAGGGTAAATTTCAAAATCAGAATCAATTTAATTAAAGTATCCTGATCTTTTGTATTAAATTCATAATACCTTTTCTTTAACTCGCCATTATCTGCATATGTGGAATTTTTGATCGTATATGTGTTGACAAAATTTAAATAATCATTATAAAATAATTCAAAATCCAGAATTGGAATTAATTTGTTATAATCATTGAAAAACGACCAAATCAAATGATCTAAATGTTTGTTTGCATCCTGTGCATTATTTGTTGCATTGAGGTTGAACAAAGGGAAAATCAACTTATAAAGAATCAAGTTTAAATACCTATTTAAATTCATATGATAATTAGTCAAATGTTTCAAAGCTATTGGATCTAAATCATCATTTGAGTCGATATAATTGCCAGTTCCGATGGAACCAGTTGCTGAAATTGAGGCTGGACCATTGACTGATGCAGAAATTGATGTAGAAGCAGTAGAAGAAGCAGATGATGATGAGTTAAATCCACCATTAAATGAAGAATTTTTATAACCCTTAAACGGATTTTTCTTTAAAGAGGAGAATATTGATTCAAAAGGGGATTTTAAATTTTGATCCAAAATTAATAGGCCATATCTATCCGTTTTAATTGGATCTTGCTCTAAATCCACACCGCCCAAATTGATGTTCTTATCTACGGCCGTAGAAGAAGGTTTCAGATCATCAAGTTTAACGGTTGAAGAAGATTCCATTTTAACTTCTATTGCTTTATCATTATTGACATTGGCTATATCACTACTTGTGGATAAAACTTTTGCTGATGGTTCCATTTGGCTTAATTTTTGTTTTAAAGTATTTAATTCTAACAATAATTGATTTCTACTTAATTCAACATCGAGTAATCTTTTTTCTAAATTTTTTGTATAACCTTTTGGGAAAGAATTTCTTGTCAATTTATCAGAAACAACACATGGAAAGCCATCTTTTTCACAATTTGTACATCTTGGATTAGTTTCTGATTTACCACTACATTTTATTTTTCTAGCTCTACATCTATCACAAGCCTGAGATATTCTAGTTCTTCCACTTGATGGATTTTTGATAATATTCCAAGTGGAGCAATGAGATGATGAAGCGGTACATTTAGAGGATTTAGCGGAGTTGGTAGTGGTAGTGTTAGAACAAGACGTCGAATCGTGGTTGTGCTCGTCAGTATTGGTATCGCTATGAGAATGATGGTGCTCATTTCCGCATGATGAGCAGCTTGCTTGTTGTGGTTCGGGGTTCTCGGTTTGTTGAGGAAGATTGGATTCGGAAGTCATATTGATATTTATTAGAAAGAGTGACTGTTGGTGTACTAAAAGTGATCTTTTTTAAAAAAAAAAAAAAAAAATATTAGTAAATATGCTGATTGGAGTTTTTTGTTCGGAAGATTTACCGAATTATAAGGGGGGAGTGATAAATTTAAATAGGCTGTAATTTTTGAACAAATTGTTGTAAATGTTGGGGAGTGAAAAATGAGGGTATATGTTGTAGTTGGTAAGGATGGTAACTTGGAAGGAAAGGAAGATGGGAGGGAATAGGAGGGGGGAAGAAGAGAGTAAGTAGGAAGGTAGGAAAATAGGAAGGTAGGAAAATAGGAAAGGAGGAAGGAACAAGATTGACTAAGTATTACCCCAGAAGTGAAAACCCCAGATCTTTTGGAAGTGCGACGGGGAAGGCTTAAATCATTCTAAATGGCGTATATTAAGGTTGGCTGTAATGAGTAATGGCGAGTGAAAAGTTGAGGAAATGCAACGAGAATTGGGACGGTTAGTAAACTTATTGTTGACGAGACGGGGCCATGTCACCGCCGCGTTCCAATTTACGAATCTGGGGAAATAGTATGGAGTGGAGCGGAGCGGAAATTGGGAGAATTGGGGGAATTGGGGAAATTGGAAAAATTGGGCCCTCAGCCAGATCGGTCATGCATCTGCGACGACCAAACTCGGCACTTTCCAGTTTTCTCTTTCCACTTCTGACTCCTGACGGGACATTAGATCATAGTTGCTAGTTGCCCCAATTTTACCGAATCGAGCGTTGCCACTTAAGGGTTTTTCCCGGCAAAGCACATGTGCACTTGTACAGCCAGGCCGGAGACTGTAGGGCCATGATTCCCCATTTGGTTACTTTCCAACCGGCGATGCCGGTGACAGAGGGAAAAAGGCGGAGATAAGATCGATATACAAAGTCAATTTATCCAAGTCTACTATGCCTTTTAACGGTATATTTATAGTGAGAAATATTTGAACATAAAAATAACAAAATTAAATAGAAAGTGTAAATACGAAACAGAATATAATCGAACTAATTTTTTGATGTACGCAATCAATGGTCATCTGCAAAACTAGTAATCCATAAGAGATGTTCTTTCATGTCGTTCTTACAGAATTGATCTTTCTCTAATTTACTACCAAATTTATTTTGAACATAATCACAATCTAATGATAAATGACAGATATAATCATTCATGATTCTCCAAATATCACTTTCAAAAGCAGCATCAATATAATTATTAACAGAAATTAATTTAATTCTATCCCCATTATCTTTAATGACAATTTTATCTCTAATCAATTCAACCGGTCTTAAAGATGGATTGTTAATATTTAAAAATAGTGGACTTCTACGTTCACTTGACTCCTTTAACCATTTTTGATATTTACTTGATGACATCGACAATCTCTTATTCTTACTATTAGAAAATTTCGTTATGTAAGCTTCAAATGAATAGAAATCAACAATTGGATCAAATTGCAACATTGATACACCATGGTATTGATCATCGTACCAAAATCCATTACTTTCAACATTGGTATCTGTTAAATAATATTTATTATTCAATACATGCGCAGCCGCCAGAATAGTTTCTTTAGATCCATGTTCGCCGTTGAAGTTACCCATTAATAATACATGATAAACTTTTGGTCCATTCAAATTATAATATAATGATAAAAATAAAGTATCAAGATGTGTCTGCTTATTGATTATCAATTCACTTGAATCACTTTGTTTAAATGGTAAGGTATTGGCGAAATCATGATAATTGATTCTATTCTCTAAATCATCTTGGGTAATTTTATGTTCACCTCCACTAAATTCTTTAATTAATTCTTCAGTATATGGAAATCCATAATAACTAGTTTTGGTATTAGTATCAACATTAATTCCAACAACATCATAAAATGATGGTAATGTTAACCTTGATGAAAAATCTTCCCAAATAAATAATCCATATTCTTTATATAATAATTTTTCGAAAATTGTTGATTCCATTGGTTTTAACACAACATTTTCTGGTGATAAAAATAAAACATTTTCAAAACTGGATAATAAAATAGCTAATTCTCTTTTAATTAAATGAAAATTTTCCATGATGAAAGTATTAATTAAAATATTTTCAGATTCTAGCTTACTACTTTCTAATAAATCTTTAATAATTACACACTTGGCATTTAATTGAGGCAAATAAATATCACAAATCTCTTGATCTTTATAATAATCTTCGATTGTTGGTAACATAACCTCAACTGGTAAGACGCCACCTGCCCTCCTAAATAATCTGGTTGAAATTAATGCTAACCATGTTAAATTATTTTCAACACCACCAATCATAACAGCACCATCTTTTGAAGAAATTAAATTTAAACTTGATAAAGTGGATTTAATCAAATTTAATACTTTGGTATGTTTTTCTTTGACTTCTTCTATCCATTTTTTTGGTACAGATGCAAGTGAATTTAAATAAGAAACTGTAATAATTCTATCTGGTGGGTCAGAATTTGCAAATTCTAATTGATTATCTTGTAAAACTTGTTCGTTTGGTGATAACTTAGATAATTCATGAATAAATTGTTTGATTAATTTAGAATTTAAAACATTTGGTGGTAATTCAGAATCTGGTATATCTTTAACGGCCATTGGCTTTACCCTATAATTTGAATACAGTTCTTCGTCTTCTTCCTCATCTAAAATCAGGTTACCAAATTTCCCACTTTGAGAAGTTGAGTGAGATGAAGACAAAGAAGAATTGCTGGAAGATCCAATTTCTGTCATATTGTATATTATTAAACCAGTGAAAAAGAATAATAATAACAAAAATGAAAATTTTCTTCTAATGAATCTAAATAATAAAGATCTGGCTAATTGTGGTTGTGGGGACATCTTTGTATGATTTAAAGATTAGACAAATATTTATCTTTTTTGAATTGATTAATCAATGAATCAATGAATCTATGAATCAATAAAAGAGTGAATGAGTGAATGATTATAGCTTATTGATACCACGTCCAACAACGATCTTCCAAATACTAGAGAATCAGTTAAAGTGAGAAATGGAGAAAATAGCAGGATTTGTGGGAACCCAGTAGGCAGGATATTATTAATCTAAGTGTAATATAAGTAGTTTTGGTGTGAAACTGTGGGTATAATAAAAAAAAGAAGATCACAGCTGATTTAGCAGAATTCGCAGCTGAAAGGAGAGTTGGAAATTAGAATTATCCGTCAGTGTATTTTTAGTACCCTTAGTCGACGCGTAATTGCTGTGCGATTTCTCTGGATTTGCGGTTTTCCCGTGCCTAGAGTTGTTCACCTTTTTAGGGGGGGAAGATGGCTAGCAATTAGTATGTGACATTTACATTTCTATCCTCGGTCATATATATTAAAGGTCTACTCGTTAGATTGAGAGGGATATACCTTTGAGGGGGTACAAGATACAAGATATGTACGAGATATATAAACAAATGAACTGAGTGTGTGCGCATTAATAACACCTGTAGCTTGTACCTTGCGCAGAGAACAATATATGCATTTTTAAATTTGTTGGTAGTTTATGACCGGAACCACAGGGACTGCGCGGTGCACGCTGCAGACGCAAAAGCAGCGATGACAGAGGGCATCAAAGACAAAGGACAAAGGACAAAAGACAAAAGGCAAAGATTGGAGATCTCAGAGTTTAGGGTTCAGTGCTCAAAGCCCAGAGTCCAAAAAGCTAGGATAGAATGTGACAGGAAGACTGTCGTGCTGCCGATGTCACTCTGCCACCGCCCGTGCGCGGGTCAGCAAGGGCCGCTACAGTTCCGTGTACGTACTGCGTATTGTCTGTGGCTAGGGAAGGAGGGGGGGCGATAAGAGTAGTACAATATATGATGGAGCGGTATAAATACAGTGGTTCCTCCGTCCAATCAACGGTAATCGCCAAGAGGTTTCCATCTCTAAGTATTTAAAGAAATTATATCCCCAGTTATCTAATCATGTGGAGTTATCTGTTTGGTGGTAGCAAACAGAAAAAAGAAGCGCCAAAAAAGGCAATTGTCGATTTAAGGCAACATATAAATACATTAAATAAAAAGTCCACCTATTTAGAATCTCAAATCAAAGACCAAGAAGATCTAGCTAGAAAAAATGTTACCAAGAATAAAAATTTGGCTAGGTTGGCCTTGAAAAAGAAGAAAAAGCTCGAATTAGATTTAGAGAAAATTAATAATCAAATTGATTCTTTAGAAGTGCAATTAAATGCTATAGAATCTGCTAACTTGAACTTGGAAACAATGAAAGCAATGAAACAAGGTGCAAATGCTATAAAGCAAATACATTCTGATTTTGATGTTGATAAAGTGGATGAAACAATGGATCAAATTAGAGATCAAATTGAAACTAGTGAAGAAATTTCGAATGCAATCAGCAGACCATTGGGTAATGATTATATAGATGAAGATGAATTAGATGAAGAATTGGCTGCATTACAAGAAGAAGAGGTTGAGGCTAATTTAATAAATACTGGTAAAAATAGAGAACAACAACAGCAACAACCAGAGAAACCAGTACCTCAAAATAAACAATCAATACCTGATATGCCTTCTGCTCCAACAAAGAAACTATCTCAACAACAACAACAGCAACAGCAACCACAGGAAGAAGAAGATGATGATGAACGTGCATTGAAGGAACTTCAGGCTGAAATGGGTATGTAATTAGGATATTTTTAATGGTAGCGTTTTCAAATAAATTAATAAATTATAAATTATATCTTTTTTTTCTTGTTCCTTTTTTATTAGTTCTTAGTTACGATTTATATATCAATAACTTTTCATATTTTATATTCTTAATGTTTTAATTTTACAAATAGCACGCTAATATATAGAGTCCTAATTTCTATACATATATATATATAAACACTATACATAGATCATCCTTGAGCTTTAGTTTCATGTTTTATCTATTTCTTTATAAATTTCCCCTTCCCATATATTCATTGTTCATGATACATATCTTCTAGTATCTCCTTCTCTGTGCTGCCAATTGTTCTATCCTTACAGAACAATAATAATTTACCAATTTCTCTTACAACAATATAATCTGCCTTTACCAATTTATTCCCTATCATTTCTAAAAGCCCTAAAATATTACCAATTCCTTCAATATCACTCAAGGCGTTAACCCATCTCATTAAATCGCCATAAAACTCTGCCCCGCTTTGATTTTCAAACCATGTATGTAATAAAATACCCTCACTTTTCAATGTAAACTGGTTCCTGATGTATTTCAAGTATAGATACCCATTTTGATTATATTCATTATTAACGTCAATATCTTTAAATTTATTTTTACTATATAAATAACTCCAAATTACCAATAACATATATCCAATATTATAACTACGGAAAAATAAATCTGCATCTGGTAAATAATCATATTGATATTCGTAGGTAGAATCCTGTGGTGATAGAAACATCTCAAATAATGATAAATAACTTTGAACAATAGAAATCTCACAATGTCTTGTCTTAGACCATTCATAAACCCTTCTTTTAATAGCATTTCTTTCAGAATCTGATGACGGTTTAACATTCATTCTCCATGGTGCACCACAAATGATAAAAATATCATAATGTGATATCGACATATAAATATGCGCCAAATGATAGGCAATACATTTGCATCTAGTGTCGGATGTCGAAAATTGTGATGAATTACCTAATGAGTTCAAATTCTCAATGGCAGTCTTAGATGAGCAACATGAAGTGCCAACATCATTTCTCCAAATTGCAAATGCAGCGGTTAATAAATCACGCCAATTTTTGGATATTGAATTGGTAAACTTATCCAATCCAAAAAAAAGTTGTAAATCTCTTTGTTGAATTTGAAACAAAATTGCACTTAAACCAGCCAATAAAATTTTTTTACCAAATGAATTGGCCTTTGTTGCCTTTCCATTCATTATATCTCTCAAAACCATCAAAAATTGTCTTGGCCTCTCCGCATTCTTGAAGTTCCTGTTGAATTGTTGAAAATTCGATTCCCAAACAGAATCTTCAACCGGCATGGTCATTTGAATTTGATGTGAGTAAATGAACATTTGATGGCCAAAACAAATGGCGTCAATGGCATCCATATAGAAACACATAAAAGTCGCTCTTTTCATAGATTCAATTTCAATCCATTTATACCAATTACTTGTATCTTCCTTTGATGTCTCATCGTTATTTAACTTTGTCGGTGCGCCACCCAAAGTTGGAGATCTCCTTAGAAGTTGTATTGTTGTACCATGGTGTAAATGTGACCGTTCATGAATTGTTCTACTTGAGCAATGCTTTTCATAAAATTCTAGCATTAATAAACTTTGAATGATCCATACTTCCACTGGAGGTTGAAAAAATGGAGATGAAAATAATAGCCATCTCAATGGTTCACTTATTATATCAGCCAGTGATTTAGGTTGTAGTAATTTTTTATTGTCTGGGCAGGTAATGTTATCAACACACATAAATAATTTGGATCCAAGTATAACCATGGATAATAATAATAAAACTGGGGCATTTTTTGAATCAAATGTTGGTCTATGTAACATAGGAAATCTAGGATGGAAAAAATTCCAGTAAGTTTTCAATGCTTTTTCGAATTTTATTTTGGTGAAATCAATATGGCCTTTTAAAGATGGAACTAAAACTTCGAATTCATTCATTTGCTTCAGAGTTAGCGTATATAACTGGTTTTCATCGAATTGATATGGTAAAGAACTACCACTTGCCTGTTGACCTTGTGAATGTTGGAATGATTGCAAATTATCCCTTGTCATATTCGGAAAATCAAAATTAGTTGATGGGTTATTTAAATTTGTAGTTGCGGTATTGTTAATATTTGGAGTTGCCTTGTTAGCATGATTCTGATCTGGTGTTGAGCTCATATAACTTGAAGTTGATGGTGAAAAATCATCATTAACAATAAAAAAATTATTGGACCCATTATTTATTCCTAGTTCGCCTAAATCAATTGCAATGGGAGTATTAGAATGCTTCTGATTATTGTTAACACTATTATTTATCTCAGTATTTGTAATTCCTTTGTTTGCACCGTTTGAGGACTTGCTATTTTCATTACCTATAATGTTACTTTTATTCATATAATTATCAAGTATGGCAGTAGCATTAGCATTTGATGGAGAGTGGCTGTTGAAATTATTTTCAGAAGGATGTGACAATTCAGCCCCTAAAAACAAACCAACATCAGGGAATAACCAGTTGAACATATTTGGGGTATTAAGGATTGTATGTCCTACATTAGGATTGTTAGTACTGGTATCATTCCTTTTAAAGCAAGATGAAGAATTGAAGTCCATGAGATCTGGTGCTTGTAATGAACTGTTTGTCATGTGCCTTGGAATTTCAGACTGGGTGAGGCCATCTGAGTTGGTGTGTTGTTGAGTAATATCTATAATTGAAAATAAACTACCATTATTATTAGAAGTAGAAGAAGTGGATGACATTCTAACGTCGGAATCTAAATGGAGACTCGAATTGCTAGTGTTCTTAGTAATTTCGTTGTTTCTTTTTTTAGTGATGATGGTATCATCATCATTAATGCTATTTGAAACAACAGTACTCAAAAACTCAGATGGCTTGATAGAAGATTTTTGTTTTTGAATCTTATTATCATGTCTTTTCATATGTCTTACCAATAGATCACGTCTGACAAAGGTTTTGCCACAGTTTTTATAATTACATGTGAATATCTTCTTTGGATCATGATTCAATTTGTGACGTGACAAATGTTCTGATCTTTGAAATGATTTACCACAATTAGGATATTGGCAAATATATGGAGGTCCGGTCAACGTTTTCTTTCTACCACGATGCTTAGCTTTGAAATTATCTGTAGAGTCGGTTTCTGCTGTCGTGGAAAGAGTAATGTCTGAATTATCTTCTTCTCGTATTACGCTTGACTTATTCCTTGATGTGTCTGCATTGGATTTCACCGGTATTGGGGATATATTTAAGGTTTCTGAGATGCTGGAAGATCTAGAACCGGATTCTGTGTTTAGTGATTGTGTTGAAGCTATTGGATGGGTCATCAAGCAAAATGATTAGGTTTCTTTAAGAAAATTGGTATATATAAAGTGAAGGATTTGTTTGAGATTTAATTTTGGATAGCTTCTGTTGTTGTTAACGTATGAATATTGGTTTTCTATTGACGAATTTTAACGTTGAGGCGCATATATATTATATTGATCCAAGTAGATACACCAAAATTAGAGTTGATCTCTCGTTAATGTATTCGATAAAATTTCACAAGAGGATGAAAATTAGTTGGCTAGTATATCTTCAAATAATAAAGAAGTAAAGAGAATTGGCAAAGAAAGGTGTAATAAATATTCTTGCATTGATATATATTTTATATGATGAAAGGACGCATTAAAGGTTGGCAATATATGAAATATCCAGTCAAACAAGGAGTACAAGAAGATTTTTCGGATACTGAATACGGGACACGATACAGAGATAAACATCCCGCGCAAAACGATGGGAGAGTGGGATGTAATGAAAAATAGGAAAATCTCTGGAGTAGCGTCGTCTGCCTTCTGCCGAATCTGCAAGGTGTAGGAACATGTGTACAAGCCGCGGACCGGATAGCGGATTATTTAAAAGATCTGATTGGCGACTGCGGCGCTGGTTCGGCTGTGGCGGTTGATGTATGGCGTGGGCTCATGACGGCTCACGACTCGGGGATGAAAGACGGAGGACAGCCTGACGATGGATTATTCACCCCATACGCAATGCATAATTATTGCTGATAACGCATTTAACCGTTTCTTCATTACTCTAATAGAGAATAAAGACCCACTAGCGCTGGTTCAGATTTCCGAAAGATTCTTTGCTTTTTTTTCCTAGTTAACTTTGTGATTTCGGGATGGAGCAGAAAGAGTTAACAGCACAATATAAGAAACAGGGGTATTTTGATTCTAAAAGAAAGGAATTATTCGATGCTTTCGTATCTGATAAAACAAGACAGACGAAGTTGAACCAATGCATTAATCAGTTAGTTAAATTAAAAATTAGCAAAGACCCTGATCTGTTCGGTAAAAATAGAGGAAAAATTTCAGCATTGATTCAGACTGAGCTTGTGAAAAGACATGTTGAAAAAGAAAAGAATAAAATTAAACCATCATCTCATAATAATACCATCACTCATGATTTAACTACACTATCAGAGGTTGAACTTCTTGATTACATTAATAGTTTGTTGGATTCTTTTGCAGAAAGTATCAAAAGTAACGAAGAAATTCAGCAAGAAATGATAACACAATTGGAGCTCTGTAAACGGAATTAAGTGTTAAAATGGATATATATATGTGGTAGAGGTGATACCTGAATATGGAGTAAGCGATACAAAGTAATTAATCTAATAGATATATGTATGTAATGTTTCACCTTTTTAATACAATATCGTAATAATAGACGATTTGGATCAATCACCACAGATATATATAATGAAAATGAACTGACAATAAGAAGGTGGTTTAAGTTTGGAAATAATAATACTGACAAGAGAAAATAGTCAAACTCTTACCCCGAAAAGAGTTTCTGAAGATATATATAATACCTAGACCAGATCAGATATCGATTTCTATCAAATTTGTCTACTGGAACTATATATATAATAGCATGCCAAAACGCTGTCAGATAATTTTATTTTATACGTGCCCGTTAAACATGAAATGCAGTGATCAATATATCGTTACCTAAGGTAATATGAAAATATTATATATAATCCTGTGATCTATCTGTATCGATGGCAATGTAAACTGTTGTGTTATATAAATTCTGGATTCTTTATAACATAATTAAAAAATTAATCACGTACCAGCGGCAGAAACCTCTACTACGTTTTGAGAAAGTATAAATAAATTTAAATGCTATTCAAACATCTAATATTTATCCCAAATCTTTGGTAGAGTTTGTAGTTCACCCGGTGCGGCAGACGCGACGGAAAAACAAAAGCGACAGACAAAAGAAAGTTGGCGAATGGCCTGTCGTAACCACCACGGTGGTAATGTTTTGACAGCTTCTGAATAAATTTGATTCTGTTTTTGTAGATGTAAGTTCTAATGCTCCAAAAATGGGTCTGAAAATATACTGTAAGGGTTATATACGTTGACTCCTCTCGAGAATACAGTGCTAAGATTCCTTAGTGGTATATGACATTGCCAGTTACAGAGGGGGTGTCATCAGCAATTCTCCTATTTCACTTCTCTATTTGGTATACATGCAGGGGTAATTTGTTACATTAAGTTGAAGGCTGTGAAATCAGAAATCAGGTTGGGCATCAAATTTATAAGATCTCTAACAACAAGAGCATAGAAAAATTCATCACATTATATTCACGGTGCATCATTTAGATTCAATTAAAACCAAATAGAAATTGTTTCAACCATCAAGAGCAATAAATCTATTAGCACTGCACAGTTATTAATATATCTTGGTTGATCACGTAAGGGAACAGTTCAAACTTCAAAATTTACACTGTCACTGTCTATCACAAGAGTCACAAATTTTTAAAAAAAAAAATCAGGACAAATTTTACACTTTAAATCAACGTCTATTTGATTATCAAGCCTCTTGCATAGATCGAACTTTCATACGATATTTATATCTTTTCCACCCAGTCGCAACTCTTATATCTCTTTCACCCCATAGGTACCACCTGAATGGTTATACAATTTTCTTGCTTCTATAGTCGATCAGATTTTCATATACGTTTATCAGAATTTTCCAACGACTAGTCATAAATTAAATTCCGTGTTGATAACTCCGAACATTACAATGAATTCAAATGACACAGTGAAATCGGTAACTGATGCTACTCCAGTCTCTGTTTCTTCAGGTACTACTAGTAATTCAGCTGAAAATTTAATTCCTAGTAATTTGGAAAATTGTTGTGTTGATACTGATGCCTTCAATCAATTTCTTCAGTGTTGTTTTGATCCATCCCATCTAAATCCACAAAACATAACTACTACAATAGATAATAATCACAATCAAAATCACAGTCATAGTCACAGTCATAGTCACAATCACAATCACAGTCACAATCACAATCATAATCATAGCAGTTGTACAAATACAGGCATGTCAACTGCAAATTCTGTAAATTTGAACGTGAATTTGGATTTGCCCACTATTTCTCAGACACCAGAAAATGAAAATGATTCTTCAACTAATGAATCTGACAGTGTAAAGACACATACAGGTGAAGCCTTGCCTGCAGATATTGTGAATTGTTGTACACCAATAGACTTGAATCCTTATGAAAATACTCAGGATTTATTAAATTCTACTCAATATAAATGTCAAAATCCTTCTCATAATCATTATAATAAACCAACAACGGATGTATCGGAAATGGTGATATTAAACAACTTCTTCTCTGCTTGCTGTAATGACTCAAATATGGAATTAGGTACTCTAAATAATGAAAATATTACTACCACTGATGTTAGTAAACATCCTGTAATAAATCCTCCGATATCAACTGCTAAAAAGTTAAATCCAGAATCAACAGGAATATATCCAAAAGCCCTAACTACAGTTGATAAAGGAAGTAGTTTAAGAGATTCGTTAAAACAATCTACTAAACCACAATCGGTGAATAAGAATGGACACCATCATCATTTATTACATTTACATCACCATGATCCAGACGATTCTTCAAAATCACATACTCATGACATCATCTTCCACCATCATAATGCAATTGGCTGTTCTCATAATAGCCATGCAAATCATCATCACCATTTATTCTTTGAAGATGAAATAAATGGACAAGTAATCAAACATGATTTTATATTACCTGATTGCGATGTTAACTCTTCTATATTTACAGACTTAAACAATAATTCTACTAATAATCTCAATGACACAATTGCTTCTCCAAATTCCACAAATATACCACCAAGCTGTACAGATTTTTTAACTTCATCTATATGTAATCTAGACAGCATCTTTAACAACACGCCAGATATTAAACTTGAAACTTTACATTCCCACTGTGATCCTGATTGTGATCATCATCATCATCATCGACCATTTGTTAATCCTTCGTCACAACAGTTATGTCAAGATTCATCCTGTCACATTTCAAATAATAATTTAAAAACACACTTCTTAAACCAAATAAATAATTCACATATGCATAGCCATTATCATGATGATGATTCTATTTCTAATGATGGTCACAGTCATTCACATCATCACTCACATACCCACTTTGACGAATCCGAAGAAAAGACTTCAATCAAACGTGAAAGTATTAGTGAGTCGGAATTTGATGCATTAACTAGACCACACAATAATGATCCCTTAATTTGTAAGTGGGATGATTGTAATAAAGAAATCGATTCAGAAAATTTTAATGATCATCTGTTCAAAGATCATTTACAGTTTTTGCCTCTTTCGCCAGGGGTTTATGATGGTGATTACGATGAAAAAGCCAACAGTGCAATTAAACATTCAAATATGCTGTTACATTGTGGTTGGGATCATTGTGATTTCACAACAAGCGATATAGATAAGTTTTTAGAGCATGTTCCAGAGCATACGGATGCTCTGAAAAGAAAGGATGCGGCATTAACAGCGGCAGCACCTGCTTCAGATGAAAGTGAGAATGATAAAGACAAAGAGGTTCATGTTTGTCAATGGGTAGATCCTGAAACAGGAGAAACGTGTGGCAGATATTTTGAAAAAACTGAAGATTTAACAAATCATATTATTACAGATCATATTAAATCGGGGAAGTCAAGTTACACGTGCCATTGGAAAGGCTGTACCAGATGTCAAAAACCATTTTCACAAAGACAAAAAATAATCAGACACTTGAATACGCATACAAAACATAAGCCCTTTGAATGTCCGATTTGTCACAAAAAATTTTCACTTGATCTAATGCTAAAACAACATATGAGAATTCACACAGGCGAAAAACCATATAAATGTCATTTATGTGGCAAAACGTTTAAAACTTCGTCAAGTTTAACAATTCATTTAAGAATTCACTCGGGTGATAAACCTATGGTTTGTAATATTTGTGGTAAAAGATTCAATGAATCATCTAATTTAAATAAACACATGAAGATTCATTTTAGAAAATATAGATGTGAACTTTGCTTAAAAAGTTTCGATACAGAAACAAAATTCAAAAGGCATCAATTGATGTGCAAAAAAAAACCAAATCACTAGAAAAACGGAGATAACAAATAAAAAAAACATTATTAACAAAAATATATTTTATGGTAGGATTTACATATAACATTGCTTGCTTTTAAATTTAACTCTTTTATACATTCATTTTGTCTTTTATAGATTACCATTTTATTATATTACATCATTTTATAATAGTGTATATATGCTAAATAGGTCCAAAAAGTTTAAGGATAATAATTTGTGAATTCAGAGGAAAAGGTAAAAGCATCTAAAAAATTGTTAAAAAAAAATAATATAATACTATCCCACGTTAAGTTTTGTTTCGGGGATGAACGGAGTAGTATATACATGCCGGTGTGGTTATGTGCATAGGCCTCAACTAATCAAAGTAAGATTCTACAGAACTTCCTAAATATAACTTGAGCTGTTGTTTAGTTGTAGGTAAAATTTTGCATTTCACCATTGGCACTCCAGCTTTTTCATATGCCTGAAATCTATGACAACCGCCGAACGCAAAGTATTTTTTAACCCCATTTTGGGACGCACATAAAACATCAATTGGTGGTAATTCTCCTGAAGTTATATCTTCCAGTTGACAAGTCTTAGAAGCCGTAGGTTGGCCGTTTAAAGTATTCACCATAGTATCTATTTTATCATTATCTAGTACCGGCATTATCGGTCTTATAATTGAAGATAATGGAACATATTCGATTTTGTGAAGATTTCTTGTTTGTAATGACATTGTTTATTTTGTTTGAGTATGTTTATAAATACTATAAAGAACTTTTATGTAAATAAAATAAAAAAAATATTAAATCTCAAAGGAGTATAAACAGTCTTCTTATATAGAAACCGAGTTTTTTTCAAATTTGTCATCAACGTGGTGAAGCTTATCAATAAAGTTGAAAAATCTGGATTTTGGTTTCTAGAGTCCTTCCTGTGGCGCAGTCAAACAAAAGTGCCGCACTGCCACAATCTTCCGTTCAATACACGATATAGATTTTAGATTCAGGATTTGTTTTCTTTTGTTTTGTTATAGCACGATAAATATGTCGGGCAATTAACATTTGTTCCACTGTGCAACTGAAAAAGGTTATGTGCTTTTTCCATTGAAAAGATTATGTCGGATACTGATTATGAGAATTTGCCATTAAATCAACTTCTAGAACACAGTTTGTGGAAGGCTAGACAGTTGGGATATAACAAAGTAAAAGCACTTGCACAAGATTCCAATGTCTCCAATGAAACCATTCAAGATTTAATCACCACCCCTAGCAAATTACAAAAATTTGCAGCAGATTCAAATGTAGCAGCACAAGAAAGTGGAATTGGAGCATTACTTTCAATTTTGCAAAATAGCAAGCCTGCAATTTTTGACAAAACTAAGGATTCCATCATTCCAATATTAGTTGAAAAAGGATTAACTTCTTCTCGAGCCAATACTAAAGCTGGTGCAACAGAAATTATACTATTGTATGTTGAAATGGGAAACTCTAAAGAAGTTATTGAAGTAATGCTACAAAGTTTGAATGCCAAATCACCTAAGCAAGTATCGTCAACAATCAAAGGATTAGATGAAATTTATTCAGCATTTGGATGTCCGACCATTGATCCTAAACTAATAATGAATCATATACCTAAGATGTTTGAACATTCAGACAGAAATGTTAGAAAAGAGGCATCAAATTTGTCTGTTACTATAAGAAGCTACATTGGTGAAGCCTTTGATTCATCAATATTCCCGAAAATCAAACCAATTCAGCAAAAGGATTTGAAGACTTTGTTCAATAAAATACCAACAGTCGTTAACCCGACTAAAATATTGTATTCACAAAAAAAGTTTGAACAACAACAAACTTCTAGTGATAGTGATATTCAAATGATTGAAGAAGTGGCAATTGAAACTAACCAAGAATTTGATCCATATGAATTTGAAGATCCAGTAGATGTGTTGAGTAAACTTCCAACAGATTTGTCTGCAAGATTAACTAACTCAAGTTGGAAGGAAAGGGTTGAAGTCTTAGAAGAAATCGCCCCAAATTTTAATATTTTAAAGGCTCAACACGATGATTATTCATATTTTATATCTTTGATGGTTGGGTGTTTAAGAGATGTCAATTTACAAGTTGTGACCTTATCATGTGGAATCTTGCTCAATCTTACAAATGCGCTAAAAACTCATTTTAGTAAATACGTTTCAACTGTAGTACCTCCATTACTTGAAAGGACTAAAGAAAGAAAAAAACCAGTTCTTGTTGCAATTAATAAAGTTCTAGATGCTTCTTTCAAATATGCATCTCTTCACGAAATTGTAGATCCAACCGTAGAATTTATGGTTCACAAATCACCACAAGTTAAAGCTGAAAGTTTGCAATATATGGTACGATGTTTGAAGGAAATTCAACAGTTACCTTCTGATGAAGATATTAATAAAATTATGACACCAGCGATAAAACTGCTGCAAGATTCTCAAGTCGTTGTTCGAAATGTAGCATCGGAAGTAATTGGAACATTGATGAAAATTATTGGGCCTGAAAAATCGAAACATTATTTGGAAAAAGTTGATAAAAGGCATGTTCAAAAAGTTCAGCAAATTTCCAAGACTGCTGCAGTTAATTTTGAAGGTGGAAAAAAGCCCGTTGCAGGTGAAGGTGTAATTAATGTCGAACAACATTTTTCTTTGAATGATAATGTACCTAATTTGAAACAAATGAGTGGTATTTCATCCGTATTTGAAGAACGTGAAATAAAAGGTTCCGGTAATTTAAATAAGATAAACAAGAATGTTAGTTCTATTCCTTCGAAACGTGCTGCCACGTCACCACTTAAAGAAAATACAGTGAATCATAAAAATACATTAACTTCCAAATCGTTAAAAGCATCTGGTATGAACAACTATGGAATATCTTCTCAACAGCTTCAAGAATTAGATAATTTAAAAAGAGAGAAAATGGAGTGGATGGAGGTTAAAAAGGACTTGCTTTCACAACTCGAAGAAGTTAAAGATAATAATGACAGTTTATTGAAAAATGTTGTTACGCTAAATGGTAAATTGGATGATTATCACAACAAATTTACCACTCTGAGTATGACACTAAAATCTAAGGATACACAAATATTCAGGTTAAAAAGCGATTTAGAAAATAATCAAGTTAAATACGCCCAATTACAGCAAAAGAATAAAGCTCTTAAAAGTCAATTAGAACTAGCTAATACTAACACAGACGCCGAATCGTCACAAAAGAACGATCCTAATGATATTAGTAGAAGAGTATCTATTCTAAGTATTGATTCGGATGAAGGTAATAAGGCAGATGAAAAATTATTGAAATTACCAGATGCCTCTATTTACAATTTTGATGATGCAGACGATGGTTGGAAACGAGCTACAGCAGTTACTAATGATCTCAAAGCTAAAATACAGAGAATGAAAGCACGTTCACGTCTTCTTGATTCTGTTGATGATTAATATCACACATTATGTGGACGTATGATGTATAGTGTATGGTTGATAATGTATGGTGTATAGTGTAGTGTAATTATAAGTTAACCAGAGCTATTAGCTATAGTAGTCCAAATTTCAAACCAATGTGACGGAGAAGTCTGCCTCCGCCTACGGTCGTCGCAAGTCGCAAGTCGCACCGCTTTCGGATATTGGAAGAAATTATAAGGTATAGAGAGTAAAGAGTATAGAGTGAAAGATTGTTGGTGAGCTCTCACCTCTGAGAGACCTGACAGCCGCTAGATACTGGGTATTGGGCGTTCTTTTCCGGATTTGTTAATTCCAAACTTTCTATCATTACAATAGGTTTTTTAATTCTATAGTGGGCGTATAACAATCACACATATAATCAATTCAACATGTCCAGCAAAATCAAGATTTTAGTGCCTGTGAAAAGAGTCATTGACGCTGCACTCAAACCTAGAATTAACAAAACAAAGACAGGGGTTGAATCACAAGGTGTTAAATATAGTATCAATCCATTTGATGATATTGCCGTAGAAGAAGCTTGTAAGATTAGAAAAAATAATAAAGGATTGATTGAATCAATTCATGCAGTTTCCATTGGTCCAAGCAAGGCCAAGGAAGTTTTAAGAACTGCCCTTGCTAAAGGTGTTGATACATCCACTTTAGTGGATGTTGGAGATGAAGAAGTAGAACCACTTGTTGTTTCTAAGATATTGAAAAGTTTTGTTGAAAGAGAAGGCTCTAATTTGGTGGTTTTAGGTAAACAAGCGATTGATGATGATTCGAATCAAGTTGGCCAAATGCTTGCTGGTTTATTGGGTTGGTCACAAGCAACCAATGCAGCAAAGATTACAATAGGAAAGGACGGTATTGTTGAAGTTGAAAGAGAAATCGATGGTGGTGTTGAAATAGTCAAAGCTCCACTACCAATGGTTATTAGTACAGACTTAAGATTAAACGAACCAAAATTTGTTACTTTACCAAAGATGATGAAGGCTAAGAAGAAGCCTTTAGAAACCATCAAAGCAGCAGAATTAAATATCGATATATCCAAAAGATTAGAAACTATCTCATTAGAAGAACCAAGTGCAAGAAAACCTGGTGTTATGGTAAAGGATGTTGACGAATTAATTTCGAAGTTGAAGGAATTAAAGGCGTTATAGATAACCTTTTCTAGATATACAAATTTATAATTTTAAATTTTATTCACTTAATATTTCTTTTTGGCCGTATGTATATATGTACATATATATACATATATATACATGTAATACAAATTACAACACTTATAGATTATATATGATACGGGGTACCGGGAGTCTAGTCGCTGAGAAGTTGAAAGCTGAATTGGTGAGTGAAATTTTGCCAGCAGCTGGCACTCAGTACTCGGCGCTCACTTACTGGCCACCGTCTTCCGTCTCCGAACATGATTTGTCGCTGCTCAGGTAAGAACGTCTGTGGGGTATGTTGTGTGTTATAGGAGTTTGCTGTAGGAGTGTGATTGGACCAACATACTGTCTGTGGGAATGTATTTTTAACATCCAACTTAAATACTAAGAATGAACAAATCATCTGTGATTGAAAAATCAGTACAATTCATTAAACCATATATTGATGCTAAATTAAATAAAAATGAAAGTAAACCAATTGTCGTGGGTGTAGAGGGCCCCCAAGGTTCTGGTAAAACTTATATGTCATCAAGGATTAAGCAAATATTATCAAATGAATATCCCACCTGTAATATAATTCAGTTTTCTATGGATGATTTTTATCTAACATATGCTGAACAAATGAGAGTCAATGCTAATCATGAGAAAAACCTTCTGTTACAAGGAAGAGGTTTGCCAGGAACTCATGATGTGTCATTATTATTAGATATTTTCAAAAAACTATTATTTAGTGGCAGTAGTATTGAGGAAATATTAATACCTGTTTATGATAAATCAGCATATAATGGGAAAGGTGATAGACAAAGCTTGGAAAGTTGGCTTAAAGTGAAAAATCCTGTTGATGTAATAATTTTTGAAGGGTGGTTCAACGGTTATACAGCAATACCAAATGATGATCAATTAATAGCTTTATGGCATTCTATAAAAACAAAACAACACCCAAAATTTGAGAAAATATCTAATCAAAATATAATGGAAATAAATAACAACCTAAAAAAATATGAAAACATTTGGAATTTATTTGATCTTTTTATTTGTATCAAAACGCCTAATATCAACAATGTGTACATATGGAGGTTGCAGCAGGAGCACGAACTGATTAAACAAAAGGGGAAAGGTATGACCGATGATCAGGTTGAAAGGTTTATTGACAGGTATATGCCGATATACTATCTATACTATGATACACTTGAATTGTTGCAACAAGAAATTAAAAATTTGGAGTTAGAAATTGATGAGTCAAGGGATTTGCTGAGTGATCTTTAATCAAATATTAACTTTCTGGTAAATGTTAAAGATCTTTGTTGAGGTTTTAGTTTTGCCACTTTATTTGTTTCGACGCTCAATTTTTTATTTATTTTCGAAGTTTTGGGTTTTATTTGTATTACTCTGTTTTCATTCGGTGATGCAGGATAAAAATTAGGTGAATTCATTATGTTTGCATATTTTTGTGGTATTTCAGCTTTATCCGGTTTTTGCAAATTTTCAATGATATGTTTCATATATTCCAATTGCTCATCGTAAAATTTGTTCTTTGTCTTCTGCATACTCAAAAATGTATTAACTTGATCTTTCATAGTTTTAATCTCGGCCGATTCTATCTGAGGAAGTACTTTTTGAATTTCTTTTAGTCTATTTCCGAGCACCGAAATTTTGTTATAGACGCAATCGAGTTCGTCAGCTACTGTCAATTCTATATAATTTTTATATTTCCTCTCTTGTTCTTTTGTCCTCAATTTCAGTTCAAAAATATGTGATTTCACAGAAGCTAAAGACTCTGTCAATAATTTAGAAATTTTGCTTAATTCCTCCGTTAATTCTAAGCTTGTTGTCCGGTAATCAATACTCTCCAACTCCAATTTACTTGCCCATACAATCAACTCTTGCTTGTCAAAAGCGTCGGTTTCAATCGCTGTAGTATCCAGTTCACTGGATAAATCTGTAAGTTCTGAATTTGAAACCATAATTATTTCTTTACTGAATTTGATGTACTTGTTTTTAAAAAGTAAATAGACATATAAATGTGTTAACTGTAATAAAGCAAAAGGCAATGAGACCTGAAACCTGAGTTCTAAGTTCTGAGCCCTGAGCCCTGAGCTTTATAAATCTTTAATTGTGTAAGCGCACTCTCTCAGAAAAGGGGAAAAGGTGCAACATTAACCATAACTAGTTTGCCTTTTTTCGCTTCTTCAGTTATTAAAACAACATATATTTGCAAGAATTGAACAACAGTTGTGTCACATGTCCGGATTAAGGGAGTTTATTGGTTCTCCGGTTAAGATTTTGACTGCTGATGGGAGGCTTTTCATTGGAACTTTAGAAGGATATGACCAAAATACAAATGTGGTGTTATCTAAATCCAAACAACGTGAATTTTCACCAAATAGTTTGAGCAAAGTAAGAGAAACTGGCGGAGTAGTTATTAGAGGTGATGATGTGTTATGTGTTGGTACGTTTGATGAAGAACTTGAGAATAAAACCAATTATACCGAAATTTTTGCAGAAGATTTGAAAGACACGAAAAATCCATTAAAAAGCATTGGAGCATAGTCTAAAAAGCTCCTTTCATTATAATTGTACAATAGTTTGTTTTATGTATACTATCAAAGTATATATACATTATAGTTTTTACTTTATTTTAATAATAGTTATAAAAGAATTAATGACTAATTTTGCTTTACAGTTGGGATTCCCATTTGTTTCATCCTAATGGCTAACTCAAGCAAATAGTCAATGGCTTCATTATATATTTTAGCCTTCCAAGCAGTTTCACCCCAAACATAGATTCCGTGTCTTCTAACCAAAACAGCGGTTGCAGATGGATATTTCTCGATTGCCACACGTAGTGATGATTCCAACTGTTCCTCTCGTTCTGTATTTTCAATGATTGGAATTACTAACTTGTCAGAGTACCACATACTACCTGGACTTGTTATTCTCGGTAAAGCTTTGATTTGTTCTATAGAGGATATCTCAAAAACTTCGTCAAATAGCAGAGTACACATTACTGCGTTTTGAGAATGCGTATGAATGCAAGCACCAGCATTTCTAAGTGTGTAAGCAGCCATGAATAAAGGAGTACACGCTGATGGCTTTAATTCTATTGGTTTTCTAATATATTCTTTAGATTCATATGACATAACAAACATATTTTCAGGTTGCATACGTTCTTTTTGAACACCACTTGGGGCTAAAAAAATTTTATCATCATCTCTGATAGAAATACCACCACCGGTACCCGTAACCCATCCATTATTGTAAAATATTCTACATAATTCGCAAATTAAATTAGCAGGATGTTCAGGATCGGAGGATGTAACTAAAGAATTGGTACCATTAATATCCATAATTTCTTGTGAATTTGGACTGGGTTTTTCTTCCGAGATCCCGTTATGATTGCAGTAACAGCTCATTGTGTATATATATATGCTCTTATATAATGAATATTTAATAGAAATTCGTTTTAAAAAGTTTATAAGAGCAAAGATATTACCGGAAAGCGTCGCTGATAAGTTTAACTGGTGTGGACACAGCAAAACATTGGCAGCATCAAAAATTTCAATAATAATTTGAACAATATCACTCACATGTGAAATTTCTTATTGCCTAATTCGGAAGTTAGTAAGTGGTCGATCGTCAATCTCACGTGGCTTACATAAGCGACGCCACTGACTTGCTATTGCAAAGAGCCACTCTGGGATTATGAGTCGGGAATTAAGTGTAAAGGGTATACCAAGTATACTATGTAGCCATCTGTAATCTGTAAGTTGATAGTTATTAGTCGATATTCAGATTTGTTTTATGTCTCATTGTATGCCTCTATATTTTGGAACGAGTTTACAAAGGAACAGACACCAGAAGTTAGGAGACGTGAAGAAACTTATAAAGGCACGTATTATAGGTTAGTTCTAAAGCGGAATAAAAGAAAGCAATAAGAGAGAATTCTTTAATTGCTTGCATTCTATAGCAAGTGGGCGTTTCGTACTAAAGTGAAGATGATGGAACATATTTTCATTGCTACAAAAATCCAGCCAAATATAAACATTTAAAGTAGCACTTCAACCTAATATTTTAAGATTATTATTAACGTATAATAAAAATTATATTGTATACATGCGTGTGAGTGTATTTTAATGGACATTTTACATTTATTAGCGAGACCAAGTTTCTATTTATTTAATCAAAAACTTTCAAAAGCAATAATATAATAATTCACTGTTGTAAGTTGATTGTTCTATGAGTAATATTCATACTTGTATGCGTCTATTGGAATCTATGAAATTCTATATTTAAATAACTATATATAAAATACTATAAACCTATAAACCAAAATAACCATTATGACAGAGGGAATTCTCTTTCATTTATATATTCTAGAACTCAATAACCTTGAGTACATGTAAACTATTCACAAATGGATTAATCCGATAAGTTCAAATTAACATAATTTACACACCATAACAATTTACCACACCTTCATTATTATATTTACACTCACCAGCATCTTCTGTGTAAATCCGATATAGTTGAGTAAATTCAATATCTCCATATAATATCACCCAATCACAACACTCACACATTAGGAAACGTTTAAAGAAATTAACAGTTCCTTTTTTGCATAATGATTGTAATATTTATAATTAAATTAAGGGATTTTAGTTTGAAAATTTAACAAAATATATAGGAAAGATTGAATTTTGATGTTCAAAATTTTTACAATTTCCAGAAAATATAAATTTTTGGCTTTTAAATAAAAATTTTGATTTTAAACTTGGCAAGAAGCTAATTACTAGCCATAACCACTTTTCCTAAACAAAGAAAGATTTTGAAAAGCTTGGTTGATAGTGAAAATGCTCAAAAAAGAATGGGCCAACAGTATTGAAAGTGCGGATAAATATAAACATTATTTTATATTTTTTGTTACAAATCTCAAGCTGGTTCTAGCTTGGTGGTCACGTGCTGGTCGGATTGGTTGCCTATTTAGGATAGTTGACGCGGTTAGCGGTTAGACACGACGCACGAGTACTCAGGTGGCAGGTAGCGACTGAGTGTTTACCTTTTGACCGGATTTGGCAAGGGGACAACCCAGTTGGGGTTGGTCGTTGGACGTTGTCGT
>JAJMLM010000009.1:0-142569 GCA_030569635.1 Pichia thaimueangensis | reverse complement strand
GTGTACATGCTGCTTCTGATCATTCTACCATTTTAAAAGCAACATACACTACCTGTACCACTTACTCTATCTCTTTCAAAACTAAAGGTTCGTTATATCAGAGAGTAAGTTCAACATATTCTGATGCGGCTTTAAGAGTCCAATCTCATTCATCCAGTTTTGAATTAGTAGCCGGCTTGGTTGCTCTCTTGGTGTGAAAATTATACGACTTATTTCTCAAGTGTTTGTAAGTAAATTTGATTTAAATCTTTGATATATGTTTAATTAATTGTTAATATAACAAACTAAAACAGTTTTTATTTATACATTTTATGGTGGTCTATAAGAAAGATATATAATAAAGTTACAATATTAAAAGAAAGAAATAAAAAAATAAACGATATCAAGTATTAGATACTAGATATTAAACATTAGACATTAGCATTGTCTAACTCTTTTCTAAGATCAGCATGAGATCTACTTTGTGGAATCAAATTTTCAGCACCGTGTGGTCTTTCAACAACGTTATCATAAAATCCATATAAAGGACTATTGATGGTAGGACTTGGAGGAATTGAATAACCATCACTACCTTGTGCTCTTTGTTGTTTCTGTAATTCTCGTACACGCTCCTTAGCGGTACCTTTAGAAACGAATGTTCTATTGTCTGTAAGACCCATTGGATGGAACATAACAATCGAGTCTCTGATTTGACCTGGACTTGGTGCCGATTCGTCCTTATTTTTCCAATTAACGTGTTGAATTGGATCAAAATTCTGATCAATTTGAATACCCGGATTAGTACCTGGATTTTTATGAGTTTGAGCAGAGAAAGTAGTGAATGATTCTAATGTTGAAGTTCTCTTATTCAATTGATGTGGCAGTGGAAGTGCCTCCAGTTTTGGTAAACGCTTTGGACCCGGAGCGTACTGTTGATTTCTTTGACTAGCAGGATAACCACCATATTGTTGATATTGTTGCTGATACATTTGAGGATACTGTTGATAATACTGCTCGTATTGTTGGTTTCGAGAATATCCGTTTGGATATTGTTGTGGATAATATTGTTGAGGTGATTGATGTTGCATATAAGAATTTTCATTAGCCCTGGGTATCATTTGACCAAGTTGTTGATGAGCAAATTGACCAGTAGTTGTATTGGTATTGATGTTACCTGAAGATGGTAGATAAACACTTGAAGATACACTTGCTCTGAAATCATCATCATTTTGACCGTTATTGGAACTTTCAGGAATTGCTAGTACATTTTTGGAAATTTCTTCATTTTCTTTAACTGGTTGTGCATCAACAGTATAATTATCAACTGGAATCGAAAGTTTTGGTAATGGTGGTAGCTCATGGTTGTCAGGAATATTATTTTCATTTTTACTTTTCACACTGTTATTACGTGAAAAGTAAACTCGATAAACGGATTTCATTCTATTTAATTGTTCTTCTTCCTCTGGAGATATTGGTGAATCTTTATCTGCCAATTGCTTAAAATCAGGTAATTTTTCTTCATCAGCAATAAAATTTTCTTTTATCTGCCCATCTTCTGTATTTGCGTTGATCAATTCATTTCTGACAGCACTACTTTTCAATTCCGGAACCATTGGTGCATCAACGGAAGTATCATTAGTTATAGTTGTATGAGGAGAGAAATAAGATTGCATGTTTTTATTTGAATCACTGAGACCAGATGATGATATTTGAGAACTTGTAGAAGGAGTTTCTTCCTTGTATTCGTTAAAAGTTTCAGCCTTTGAAGCATCTTTGTGTTCTAAATCAGTGAAGGGATTTGTTACAGTATCTTCATTAATATCTGTATCACCATGTGCTGTATGCAATGATTGTTGAGGAGAGTGGTTATTACTAACAAAAGCATTAGAATGATCGACAGTATTCAAATCAGTTGGATTATTATTGGTTAAAAAGTTACCTTTCTTTAAAGGAGAAGAATTAGATGATGTGATACCATAACCAGTTAAAGGTCTTGATTTTGAATCAAAAGAGGTATGTCTTGAATTGTTTCTGCTCGATTTTAAAGATCTAGTTGGAGAGTTAATTTTGGAAATCGGATAATTAAATTCATGAAAATCCATACCTAAGTTTCTAGCATATTGATCTAAATCTTCTTTACTATCACCAAAAGGTAGAGTTATTGCATTTGCACTTGTTGTAAATTTATAATTTGGAGGTGGATGAGCCAATTTTTCATTCATAGTTTTTTCATCAAAAGGATTTCCGAGAGAATCAGCGCTATCAAATCCACGATCTTTATTCAAATTCAAATTGCTGATATTATTAGCGTTATTATAATCATATTCAGGCAACATTATATTATCTCCATTGAAATCAGGGTCATTATCTTCTAATGACTCTTTTTTATTACGTTTATAGGCTTTAATAATGAAAAATATGACGATTATAATAACGACAACAACGGGAATAATAACAGCCAAACAAATTGCAAGTGTGTTGGTAGTATCAGTACCAGTTTCACACATTTGTGAACTTCCAGTACAGTCATTACTATCTCTTCTCAAGAGTTGAATTAACAAACCGTTGGCAGTCATGGTTTTTATCCTTTTCTTTAATTTGATTTGATCTCTAAATAGCTGTTGTTATAAAAATTTTGTTTTGTTATAAAATGTTATTAAATTGGTAGATTTAGTTGGTTAATGAAATCGTCAATGAAATATTTAAGTCCAAGTTTTGACAGGCAGCAAGTTAAATCAAGCCGATGGCTCTTTTGAACACAGACGTAAAGGGGTACTAAAAGAGAACCGAGTGTATAAAAGGGAGAAAGTATATAAGGGATCTGGAGTAAATTTGGAAGGAAGGGTTGTTGTAGTTTGTAATAAACAAAAATACAAACAGACGAGACAAGCTACTCGCTGTCCGCTGTTATACCTTTAACTTTTGACCCGTAACAGTAGGCAGCAGGTAGAATCACATTGGAGTTGGAACAAATTTATAATTTGCCAAGCACCCAGCTGCAACAGTTCCGCTGAAATTGGCCCCAAGTCGTAAACAATAAGCTGCGTGAGGGAATTCCAGCAGCTCAAACAATAGAAATGAGTAGCATTATGGAGCAGGTTGCCCGTAGTGGGGGCAACCGACTGCTAATTTTAACCTAGGAGCTGGTATAAACAGCACTAAACAATAAACACGCTTTTAGCATTTCGCGGATAGAGAGAACCCCAAAAATTACGGAATGGGGAGCAGGGTCTATATAGGGGATCTATATATATGTTTTGTGGAATGGAAATGGATCCGCAATCCAGATCATCAACCATCGTGTGTAGCTCGATTTTTGCACGCGCAACGCGCTCGGAAAATCCAAATTTACCGTTCTAGGTCCAATCGCGTAAGCGAAAATGTAGCACGATTCTCCGTTCCAGTTCCACGTTCCACGTTCTACGCGTTTTCCATTTTCAGCTCTCGGTTCTTAGTCCTCGGTCTATAAAACATCAGATCCGCGACTTCAGTGCAATCTGCTCTGTCAGCAGCGTCAGCGCCATCTAAGGTTTCTATTATATATATCGCCCTTGACAATATAGAATTTTAGGCAGACACCAAACTACCCATCGCATGTAAGCTCATGTAAGCTCATATTGTAAGATGTAAGTACAAAGATTAGCAATCGGTAAGGTAATCAAAGAGTTCTAATAAACCGACAGATCTAGTAATCAACAATCGGCAATGCAAGTCACAGTTTACTAAAACAAAAAAAAGTTCTCAGTCCTGCCTTCAAAAAAGCACAGTTGAAAAAAAAAAGTTCTCCAAAAATTGAAACATTGTCATTTGAAGTAAGGACAGATACCGGATGGTTCTGGTAAAAGGCAAGAACCATGTTCGTAGTAACTGATCCTCTGACGCTTGCCAAAAGAAAAAAAGAAATTTAAACCTTTGATTTCCATGCGTTAATTAAAAGGATGGAGAAAGGTTTATAATTCCGCAGCGGACAGACCTCTCCTTTTATAGACTTTCTAAAATCTCAAAAATTAAAATTTCTCATTTTTTTTGTCTTGTCTCTTTACCCCCCATCCCGGGTCCCCAGTTATTGAGGGAAAAAAATGAAAGCGAGAGCGAAACAAACTTTAAATACGTCATCTTCCTTGTCGCACTCAACCATGGCATGTACCATGTAACATGAATTTCAAAACTTAAATCTTCAAAAATTGAGAACTGTATACTGAACACGCTAAAATCAACCCAACATGAAAACCTTGATGTCAAAGGTCCCTTCTACTTCATACAATATATCTAATACAACATCATTAGACCTTTTTTTCTGTTTTCTAGTCACTATCAATTTTTAATTCGTAACCATCGTCCCTTTGATATATACATATAGATAAATTGTCTCATTTTTGGCCTTTACACCAATGCTAGCACATATTAATTCAATGCCATTATAAAATGAATTCTTTAATATCGACACATTTATCGGATTATAAGCCTAGATCAGTGATAGGATATGGAAAGTTTTCGACTGTTATTAGGGCGAAAATAAGGCAGAAATATGTTGCAATTAAAATAATAACTAAAGTCCATAAAAATAATAAAATTAATAACATTTTACCAATTTCTTCATCATCGACAAACTATGATACTGAAATTAATATAATACAAAAAATTAAAAATTATAACCATCCAAATATTTTAACTTATTACACAATTTTCAATACTAGTCAAACTATTTATATAATTCAAGAAATTTCAAGTGTTGGTGAATTAAATCCTTCAAATTTTAAATATTTTCCCAATTCAGATCCTAATAACATTAATAACTTGGTAATAACTAAACTAATCGATATGTTATCTGCAATTAACTTCTTACATACATTAAATATCATTCATAGAGATATAAAACCTTCTAATTTCTTATTATTTGAGAATGGCCTCGTTAAACTAACAGATTTTGATACATGTTATACATTAACTGATAATCCATCCGAAGACAAAGCTCAATTATACTCAAAGCTAATTGGGACTCCTCTATTTTTACCACCTGAATTGCTCACTCACTCAACTTCGAAAATATCTGACAGTGCTGCCACACATTCACCATTACCTCCCATTTCAAGTCAATGTGATACCGTCGCAGATGCAACTAAAAAGTCAAAATTTAAGGTACGGCAAAATTTTGTTAAGAAAGGTCCTTTTTTAAAATTATTCGGTAAATCAAACCAACTACTATCAAAAGATTCATCTAATTCACAACCGTCATCCCCATCTTCATTATCGGCAAGCTCTACCGCCCTCGACATAACTTCCAAGCTCACCTATAATCCATTTATGTTGGATCTATGGTCATTGGGGGTAACCTTACATTACCTTTTCTATTCCAATTATCCGTTTTATGCAGATAATGAGTTTACATTACTTCATAAAATTGCAACCTCTAATCCAGAAACTCCATCAATAGATAACATATTTTTTAAAATTGAGCCTGATTTCCCCTTAATAAAAATTATAAATATGTTGTTAATCAAATTACCCTATAATAGATGGTCAATAAATGATATACTTGAAGAATTGGCAAAGTCAACGTCGACCAATTATCATAAATCATTGAGGAGATGCCTGGGAAAAGATACAATGCCATTCTTAATTCAACGGACAAATTCAAATGATTTATCAATTTGCAATCTTCCTGAGTCACAATCATGTGATGATCATACTCCTGACATTGATCAATCATTTGATTCTAAAAACAATAAAAGCACTTTACTTAGTAAAGACCAAAGTATAAATAATAATAATAATAGTAATAACAATAATAATACACAACAATATAAGTTTCAATTGCCAATATTCATGTCACCCAAAGATATCAGATATTCCCATTGGAATGATTCTGATAAATTGGTTGAACTTGAACTTTCATGTCCAAATCAAATAATACATAATAGTATCAATAACAGTTCTTCTTCATTACCTCTCGAACAACATAAATCTCAAACTTCTCATGTACCTTTGCATTCAACAACTAAACATAACCAAATTCTTAAAACTAACGGATATTCACAATTAAGCAAAGAATCTCGTACTGCGAACCCTAAAAGTTTAAATACTATTAAATCTAACGATGAACCAAATTCATCAATAATAAGTGATGATTGGAATACAGGCAAGGATTATGCTATCATAATCAAGAAACTGGAAAATTTGGGAACTGATGAAAATCATAACCAGAACATTTCCACAACTAACATATTAAACGATAATTCCATATTTATTAAACCTGGATTAATATCTGCACTGGATGCAAATGCAAACCGGAATGGTGACGTGGGTGACAATGCAAAGCGATCTTCTATTCATACCTTACCGGCTGATTTCAATTTGAAATCTGTTAAAGGTTCGGGTAAGGGATTAAAGCATAGTGAAATGATGAACTTTAAAAAATTTAAAAAGTTCAATGATAACGATACTCACAATAATGATAAAATACTTAATAAAAAGCAATCATATAATGCTCTGGATAAGCAAATTGCCAATGATTATAAGCTGTATACTAGCATGGATGATTATTTTGACAGCCTACAATAATTAATCCGCTTTGTGTTAACTAATAGATAATTACATTATATATATTACCGAATTCTAACTGTAGAAAATAAATAACCACTTAATAACTAATGTTGAATTTCTAATTCGATCTAAAATTAATAAATAAAAGTGTTACCCTAAGTTTTGATATCAATATACACATGCATGTATTGTATGTTGGTGTTGGTGTTGGTGTCGGCATATATATCGATTAAACTTTTGAAATTAAACTTTTTTAAATTTTTTTTTTTAAAATGTAATTTCTGGATTGTATGGTTAATATTTCTGATTTTGTCAGGAACAAAAATAGTTGCTTTTTATATTTAAACAATTAATTTATCACCTCTGTAAGCAAATGATAATGCGTCAAAAGTACCGCTATTTTCTCTAACTGGGAAATCTTCTAAACTAGCACCATAAGTTGCAACACTGTGAGCAATTAATTGAGTATTGACTAAAAACGCATCCCATGCAATATTTGAAACATCATCGCATAATTGGTGATAACACTTATCCAGAACTTCACCATTTTCTGCATTGTTTTTTTCAGCACCAGCTGCAATACCACCACCTGGGATACCTTGTTCAATAAAACCAACATAATCACTACGGCCATCAAATGGAATTAAAGTGTAGTTAAAACCACGAGAGACATAATAATCGATATATAGATTCTTCAATTCTTCACTTCCCTTTGGATTGTCTATGTTGTTTGCATCATAAATTTCATATTCATAATTTGGAGACGCCATCATATCATAATCCATAAATAATCTAATCTTGGAATTTTCTTCTGGTGTTAAAGAGTCTGCATAATAATTTGAGCCTAATAAACCTTCTTCTTCGGCAGCCCAAAACGCAAATCTAACCTTATTTGTAACTCTATAATTAGTTAATTGGGTGGCAACTTCTAGGAGTGAAATTGTACCTGATCCATCGTCATTAATGCCAGGACCCGCAGCAACACTATCAGTGTGAGCACCTAACATGACAATATTTTCAGGATCGCCATCTTTTGTCTCTGCAATGACATTCACTGTGGTGACAGGACCAACAAATGAATCAATTTGAACCATGGCATTCAATGCTTTACCTGATTGTAAAAGTTTTGCAAATTTTCCACCTTCGACATCGTTAATACCAACACAAGGTGCAACATCTACGCCTTCAGGTGGTACACCCAAAGTACCTCTAATTTCACCTGGTTCATTGTTGTAAATAATTGCAGCATATGCTCCAAATTTTGCAGCTAACTGGGCTTTGTCACCAAATGCACATTCACCTCTTTTAATTAATGCAATTTTCCCAGTTAAATCTGGATAGTCGGCATCAACACAACCTGAATTTTCAACCAAGGTTAAGTTTCCATAAACTGGTTTTTTATTTGGAGTTGGTGGAGACATATCCATTTCAATTAAACTCTTAGGTGTTTCATCATTAACAGTAGCATTATAACTGAAGATTTCTGACATGAAAGCTTTAAAAGGTTGAACAGAAACATCATAATAACCGCCTAATTTCTTTAGTTCATGTTTAATATAACCGATTGTTGCCCAATGACCTCTAGAACCGATAACACGAGTTGGGTGACCGTAACTTTTATTTGAGAAACCTGCAATTTCATACAATTTTAACGCACGTTCATAAAGAGCTTCATGTGTAATTAATGATTGCAACTCTGTCGAATTTACTAATGGTAATTCATCTGAATTTAAATTGTTGTCTGCAAATCCAGTGGATAAAAATTGAATTTCAGTGTTCAAATCTAAAGCTGCTTGTGGTGGTATAATTGCAGCATTTACAAAATTGGACAAGAGTAAAATGGATGTTAAAACGTCTAGTTTCATGATTGTTTGATAGCTCTGATAAAACTAATAAGCAATGTGTTCTTATGGTTTACAATGATTAAAGGGGAAGATAATTTTAAAAGCAAAGGAAAAAAGGCAACGGTCAGTAAAACGGGGGCTGGGGGCAGAGGAAAAGGAAAGTAAGATAACGAACGGGACGATAATAAGGCCGGTCGGCGCACCCCGCGTGACGGGTAACAGGAATCTGACAAAACTTATCGACCTGCCGATAATAAAACCTGAAGGCTTAGTATATACAGAGTTATTAATGAGATTGTAACAGATAGTGACCTTTTTTAATGAACTGTAACTTCAGAACAGCCGCCAATAGACACAACTGTATGCTGTTTCCTGCACCGGCGGTTGTTCTAAAGTTACTTCATAAAGGTACTGGTTGATACCGTCATTTAATAAGATTGTATATAATCGGGTAATAAAGCTGCAGGCTGCCAATACTGCCAATACTGTCGGGTGCTGCTTGGTGAGCCACATATCGGAGATGGCCGCCAGAGATGGCTTACCGTTTTTTACTTATGTTTTTAAGTTCATATGTTATATATAAAATACCAATTAAACACAATAAAATAACATGTACATCATAAACCGACAATGAATCGGGGGAACACCACACAATAAGAATAAGAAATAGGATAAAAACAGTAAATCAAAGTAACTTAAAATAAGATAAGAACTGGCCATATGGATAGATAGAGGTAAATAATAAATGTAAAGAAACTATAAGATAAGATGTATATATATATATGCAATCAAACCTATAGTGAGTAAATCGAATGATACCGTGAATGAAGTAAAATGAAATTGAAATTTCAAGAAAAAAAACAAGGTCAACGATAAAGCTCGTAACGATTTTGTTTCAAAAAGGGGTATCTTAAAAAAATAGAAGTCACAAAAAGGCAAAACAAAACTCAAAAATGAACTAAACGGAAAAATACAACAAAAACAAAACCAACAAATAGATGATAAAAAATATAATATAAACTTGACTTCTCTGAAGTCTAGACATGAAACTCAATTTTGGGTATGAAAATTAATACCTGGTAACAAATTATTGATGTTGTTATTGGCGGAAGATGATGCGGTGTTGGTATCCAAGACTAAATTTGACATAGAAAGATTAACCTGATGATTACTTGAATTATCGAGCTCTGATAAAATTGTAATAACTTTAGTATGAATTCTTTTACCATAGTTTGTATATCTAATAGTTGGTAACATTGGTCTAATCATTTCGGCAATCACACATTTGATTGGCCAATTAGCAACTTCTAAAGCAGTTTGAACAACGTAATTTCCATACTGATCTTTAATTAAACTCAGTAAAACATGAATATTAAGCAATGCTGCAAGTAGAGGATGAATATTATTTAAATTATCGGATGGATTTAATTTCAAGCATTTTTCAACCACATTTGAAGAAAATTTACCACAGCTTAAAGGAATCAATTGGTTTGCAACTAATTGAAGTAACTGGTAATTGATTCCGTCAATATCCAATGAAATTAAATATTGAATAACATAATTACCAAACTGATCCTTCATTAAATGAACACTATTTCTTAGAATTTCATTACTAATTTTTTGAATCTGATAAGGAGAACACTTATTTAATAATTTTTGTAAAACACAACAACCATGTTTGTGAGAAGCAATTTCAATTAAATTGATTTCAATTAAATTAATCAAAAAGTCCAAATCATCGCCAAAGAAATGAGAAATCAATTTTTGAATAACGTGATTACCGTTTAAATCGTGAACTAATTTCACAATTTGAGGAGAAATAGCCGATGCAATTAAATCATGATGATTTGGAGTTGATAAACAACCAATTAACTTCTGTAATGCTCTAGTACCATGTAAATTAGCTGCAATTTGTTCAATATTTGGCGTGATTTCAATGATAACCAATGAGAGCTGAGAAGGAGTCGCCAAAATCATCATTTTTTGAATGAGATAATTACCGAAAGGATCTAGCATCAACGTAGTTGAATGTTTATATGTTGCGTTAAAGATAAGTGGTAAATTTGTTGCACAAGAATCATCAATTTTCTTTTGTAACATACGACAACCATGCTGATCTTTAGATAAGATAATTATATCAGATGAGGTTAGAGTAGACAGATCAACAGAAGATGACGTTGGAGAGGGGGTTGTTGTTTGACCAGATGACAAAGAAACTGATGGTGTTGACGAAGATGATAATAATTTAGGGATATCATTCTCAATATTTTGTGTAATATTGGTATTGACATTGGTATTGTTGTTGTTGTATTGATTTAATGAACCAAAGTTTGACATATTTGTTACATTACAAGAACGAGTTGATTGTTGATTTAATGATTGATTTAATGATTGATTTAAATTTGAAAACGAAGACATCGAAGCAGTTGTACCAGCAGAAGAAATCGATGCGGTTGAAAATAAAGTGTTACGTCTAGTTGGAGTATATGATACAGGAGATATTTCAAAAGATAGGTTGTTCAACTGACGTTCAAGACTTGAAACTGAATTTGGAGAAGGGATGGTATTGTTATTACTGCTTAAAGAATTATTCGAAAATGACAAATTTAAATTATCATCGTCGACAATGGCAGGTAAAGAAAATCTGTTAATATTAAAAGAGCAATGATCACCATGAGATAAATTTGTATTCAAAGGAGTAGTTCTAAGTGAAGAAGTTAAATTTGGATTTGTATTGGAAAAAAAATTTAGATTTGAGTTTAACACTTTGAACGAGTTTGGTAAGGAATTTGTTCTATTATGTTGAATCATACTATTATTGGTATTAATAGTAGTAATTGGGGTATTAAAATAATCTGATTCTAAGAAATTATTTGCAGCTGAAGTATCAAAGGGGGTATTTGAAGTTGAATCATTAACACCTGTATAATTTGAAGAAGGCGTTGCATCATATAAAGAAAACGAAGACTGTTCTAAAGCTGAAAAATATGGCGTAACATTGTTAATATTGATATTTTTAAAATTTTGGTGTTGGGTTTGATTTGAAGAACCATTAATGGTTGGAGTTTGTGGTGCCTGTTGACTAATTTTATTTAAATCATTTGCATGAATATTTGAATTTAAATTTGAATTAGAGAATAAAATTTGTTTTTGATCCGCAAAGTGGCCGTTCGAATTGGTAGAAGTAATGATCGAAGATTGATTAGAATGATTAACTTCCATTTTTTTTAATGATTGATTCATATAAACTGGTCTATTTTCTTGTCTTTTCAAAATTATTACAATATTTTTTAGCAACTATCTTATTGGGTTTACTTTTTTATTTAATAAGTCTAGAAAAAGTCTAAATAAATCCAAATAATAAAAATGGTAATGGGGTATAAGTTTTTTTTCGAAATGAGGTAAAGGATTTATGCAGCTATATATAGATGAACAAATTTGACTGGGAAAAATGAATGGTTGACGGATTGATTGGTCTTTGCACATATATATATATATATATATATTTATAAAAGTACTTCAAATGATTTTCTGTGTGTTAAAAATAGAAGAGACAGAATGCAACAATTTATGTATTAAGTGGATAGAGGAACGATGAAGATAGACAATGGACAATAGAGAAAGGCCGTAAATTGTAAACCAAACGGGTTGAAAGAGAATTATATGTAAATAAAAGAGAGTGCAGTTGAAATGTGATGTCAATAAAAGGGATGGTGGTAAACTAGCGTAAGTAGTTCGGGAGGAAAGGAAACCAGAGTGAATAGTGAAAGGTTATAGGTTACGGAAGATAGATCTGTCCAAACGAGGGAAGCGATAGAAAGGAAGATGAAAGCTGACGTTTTGGATTGTCAAAAGCCAGAGGGAGGAAGGGGGCATAGGTAATAGGGAACAGCTATATACACGGGGGGGTTGTGTCCTGTCTAGAGGTGTTGAGTGTTGGGTGTTGGCCATAATAAAGGGAGAAACAGAAGCCTCGTCAAAGGAGTGCAGAAGGAATAGGGAAGATCAAAGGGGTTTAACGTTTAGGGTGTGCATAACGGCCCCCAGTCTCAGCTCTACGCTTCGCGTAATCATTCTAGACTCTAGCAACTCCGAGCAGGAAGCAAACAGGCGGCCCGTAGCCGGGTCTAGCCTCGGAGGTGGTCGCCGACATGGCCATTGCAGGTCACAGCGAAGCTAGAGAAATATCTTAACCACCTCAACTCATAATATCGAAGGGGACATAAAAGGTGGAGAATCAAATGACGTTGTAGAAGGTGTGAAGCTGGATCAAGTGATTCGAGATTAGAAGTTACGGGCCGAATATTAAATCATATCGAGAATATAAAACAGCTAGATTAGACTTTGACATTACATGTTGTGTACTTTATAATATTATGGGCCAGAAATTGTATTTCACGGTCTAGATGTTGGGGGCAGAACGTTATCAAATGATATGGATGCTGAAGGCTCCATTTTTCCCGTTTTCTCTTGGTTTCAGAAAAAAAAACATGAAAAGAAATGTATGTACAAGTCCATGCAAGATCTACCTCTTCTGGCCTGTAACATCATAAAACATGGGTAAAAGATTAAAGATATCGTTTTTTATTTTCCATCCTGCTTGTATCATTTTAAATTAAGGTACAGTAGCCCCAACCTCTTCAATTGAAAGATTAATTTGTGCATACAATCATTTATTAGGTTAATACAAACAACATGTGTTTTGATGTGTTAATTTTATGCTGTCCGATCTTTGAGATTGGAAATAAAAGAAGCGTGTTGCTCAAAATTAACACCATTGATTTCGAGTAAGGAATAATCCGGTGATGTAATTAAATAGGAAATTGCACCAAGCAGTTATTAAAAATTTGCTAAAAGTATGTGTGTGGTTCATGGCTCACGGCTCACGGCTCACGGCTCACGGCTCACGGCCCATATCAAAATATGGTAAAATGTAAAATCTACTCACAATTGGACAAGAGCTCAGTGGCTCGGCTCAATCAGGCAAATCGCCGGAAATTGGAGGACCGCAACCAACGTGGACTGGGAAGTGGGATCGTTCTTTACACTATACAGTCTTAAGGCTCTCAGTGTCCAATGTCCCAGCTCTGGCGACTCTCAGCGTTACAGTCTGATGTTGGAGCATTGTCGCACACATGCATGTGAGAAATGAGAAATCAGAGAAATTATATTATAGATCAAATTTAAATGTAGGCGACTTGTGAAATTTGTGAGCTGTCTGCTGTTTGCAGCCTGCGAAATCTAAAATCTAGGATCTGGAACCTGGAATAAGTTGAAATTTGAAAATTTAATTCGTATTGCGTAAAGAAAAACGCTCAATTTGGGCGTCGCGTCGACTTTTCGTTTTCCTCTCCCCTTTCCCCTTTCTCCAGCAGCGATCGCCCTGGAGCGAAGTGCGAAGTGCGAAGTGCGAAGTGCGAATGGTTTACGTATAGCGTACAGGGAATAATAGATGCTTAGTGTTTAGTGGTTAGTGGTATCCAATTATTGGGGTGACAACATGTTTCTGGACTCCTCATTCACGGTGCTACCAAAAGGGATTTCATCAATTGAACATATATTATTGGACTTAATCTCATTATCATTTTATTGATTGACCTGACTCATTCTCCATCGATTGCTTGAAGTAATTCTGTCTGCATATCATCAACGCCCCTTTTCTCTAAAATATATTCAACATCAATATATATACCAGTTCATATTCAATTGTTTAAGTCAAAAAAAAGAGACCAATTTAATCTTTTTATAAATAATGTCTGCTCCTTTTATAGGTGTCTTTACTGCACTTTATGACTATCAGGCTCAAAATGATGAAGAGTTATCAATTAATGAAAATGATATACTTTATTTATTGCAAAAATCAGATTTTGATGATTGGTGGCTCGTTAAGAAGAGAATTATTGATGCAAATGCTGAAGAACCTCAAGGTTTAGTACCTAAAACTTATATTCAACCTGCAACTCCAATTTCAACTGCAATTGCTCTTTATGATTATACAAAACAAACGGAAGAAGAATTATCCTTTAATGAAGGTACTACTTTCAATGTTTATGATACTACAGATCCTAATTGGACATTGGTCAATATTGACAATCAACAATTCGGTTTTGTACCGGGAAATTATGTTGAAATTCAAAATTCTTTAAATCCTGCTTCATCCTCTATTCCAACGTCTGCTTCTACGGCTCCGACAGCTCCTCATGTTATGGGGTTAACACCATTTCCTGAACCTTCTATCTCTCCTGCAAGATCTACTCCTATTGCTCAGTCATTTCCTCCTCCCCCTCAAAGAATTGATAGAAATAATAATAAAAATACAAGTGAAAATATAGAAAATAGTGAAGATTTTGATGCAGCAGCTGACGACGATGGTCCTTTGCCCCCAATGCCTTCTAGGCCAACAAATAAAAATAGAAATTCATCGAGTAAACAAAGATCATCTCAACGCCATGATGAATACTCGGATGATTCCTATTCAGGTGACGAAAATGCGGCTGATGGAGGTAAAAAATCTTTTTTCTCTTCTTCTTCAGATTCTAAAAATAGGTCAAGATCAAACACTGCAACTTCAGCTAAACTTTCACGTAAAAAGTCAATCTCAAATTTATTGGGTCCTCATAAAGATGTTGATGAAGCGCAACCAATTCATGGTGATTTTGCATGGAATATTCATGAAATTGATGGTAAAAAAAAGCGTTCCGGTATTTTGGAAATTGGTAATGGTAAAATCTATTTGGATATAGATAATAGATTATCTGAATCATGGCCAATTTCAAATTTAATCAATTATAATCTGGAAAAAAAGCACGTTTTCTTGGATTTTAAATCACCTTCTTATTCCTTCGAATTACATGTTACTAACAAATCTTCTGCTCAGGCAATTATTTCAATTTTAGGTGATCTGAAAGGTTTGCAATCACAATCTGCCTTGGCCGACATCAAAAGAGCTCAAAGAGAAGGCGAAGAAGCTGCCGCTTCTTCCTCTTCAAAGAAAAAAGGTATCATTTTATACGATTTTGATGGAGCAGCCGATGACGAATTGTCTTGTAATGAAGGCGATACTGTTTATATTATCAATGATAAGAAAAGTAAAGAGTGGTGGATGGTTGAAAATTCTCGTGGTAGGAGAGGGGTTGTTCCGTCAAATTATGTTAAACTTGTATCGAATAAAAGCAAAGGTTCCAGTGGTGGTAATAAAGATACAGCTAACTCCGGAGGATTTTTGAAGGGCTTGTTAGGTTCAAACGGTAAAAGTCCAAAAAAGAAGAATAGTAGAGACAGAGATCGTGATGAACGTGAATTACGTGAAAGGGCTAGATTAGAGCATGAACGTAGTGAATTAGATAGACAACGTCGTCGTATGGAACAAAAGGAAAAAGAGTTAGAAATGCGTGATAGAGAACAGCGTCAAAGACGTGAAAAGATTAGACATGCAGATGAAAAATTACGTGAACGTCGTATGCGTGAAGCTTCTAAATCAGCAAATAGTGCATCAAGTGGGGGATCTGGTGAAAAGGATAGTAGTAAACCAAACCCGCATCGTGTGCGTACCTGGATTGACAGATCAGGTGCCTTCAAAGTCGAAGCTGAATTTTTGGGTGTTCAACAAGGTAAAATTCATCTTCACAAATTGAATGGTGTTAAAATTGCTGTTGCTGCTAATAAATTATCGAGTGAAGATTTGGAATATGTTGAGCGTTTAACGGGTACTTCTCTTGACAAATATAAACCTCAACTATCTAAAGCAGAGCCAGTTGTTACTAATGATGCGTCAAGTTCTTCGGTTGCAGCTGCTGCAACTCCCTCTTTACCATCTCGTGAATCTTCATCTGCAGTTGCACGCCAACGTGCTTCTTCTGTCCCATTACGTGCAGATTTGGTTGATTATTGGTTTAATTTCTGTGTAGAAGCTGGCGTTGACGTTGCTGTTTGTGACAGATACGCTAGAAATTTTGCTCAAGAACAAGTTGATAATACTGTTCTCGACGGTGTGACGCCAGCATTAATGCGTACTTTAGGTGTTCGTGAAGGGGATATTCTCAAAATTAAGAAGAAAATTGATACTACTCTTGGTAGAAATGCTACGCCTACTCCTGAACCAGTATTAGGTAAAAATCCAACAGATCCACTGCCAAATCCCCCAACTACAGGTGGTATGTCGGATGATGAATGGGCAACTAAGCCAGCAGCCAAATCAAATGTTGATACTAATACCCTTACAGCGAAGAGTTTAACTCCCCAAATTACTGGTTCAATTCAAGATTTATTAGATGTCAAGCCTATGGAACCAACACGTACAGGAATCACACCCGTCAAACCTGTTAATACGATTGGATTATCATCAACGCTATCTACAAATCCAACAAGTTCTAGCAATGCTGCCTCTACATTGGGTTTGCAAAAAACTGGTACCGTGGCTCCAGCTTTAACGGGTGGTTTACCATTGATGGCAATGCCAACAGGTTTTATGCCAATCACTATGGTTCCAATGATGACAGGTATGACGACTGGTATACAACCTTTACGTACCGGTGCGTTGACAACGGGTCTAACTGGCGGTATTGGTACATTGAATCCTGCAATTACTGGTGGCATGCCGGTCACTACATTTGGTGTCAATACTTTAGCTCAGCAACCTCAACAACAGAAGACTGGGGGAACCTTTATCATGCCATTAACTACTGGTGGTATGCCAGTAACTTCCTTTGGCATTAACCCAACGGGTCAAATGCAACCAACTGGGGGCTTGTTCAAACTACAACCGACTGGTGTAACGTTACAAAAAACTGGTGGTTTTGCAACAACTGGAAATACAATACCTGCAATGCAACCAACTATGAAAACTGGTGGTGGTTTTATACCACAATCTAATTTTGGTTTACAACTTAATAATGCAATGACTGGTGGTGCTGGTATGAATATGATGAGTATGAATCCTGCGATTACTGGTGGTGTGGGTGGGATGCCAACCACTTCATTTGGTGTCAACCAGATGATGAATCCTGCCATTACTGGGGGTATGCCAACAACATCATTTGGTGGCAATCCAATGATGAATCCTGCCATTACTGGGGGTATGCCAACAACATCATTTGGTGTCAATCCAATGATGAATCCTGCAATGATGAATTCTTCAATGATGAATTCTTCAATGATTAACCCTGCAATGGCTGGAAATATTGGAGGTATGCCAAATGCATCATTTGGCGGTAATGCTATGATGAATTCAGCTATGACGGGTGGATTTGGAGGCAATATGATGAATCCTGTGATTACTGGTGGAATGCCACCATCTACCTCATTTGGTGGGCCTGGAGCTGTCACCAGTGCCAATAATGCATCTTTCAATAATAATGCTGCATTGCAATCACAACCAACGGGTATGGGTTTTGGTAATTCTATTGTGCCAGAATCTACTGGAAAGCAAGCCAATTTAGCCAATGCAACTGCAGATAATCCATTTGGATTTTAGCCCTTTATCATCAATTTTAGAGTAATCTATAAATCTGAAGAAAACAGTTGTTTTTTCTTGGTGTCGTATTTTGTACGTTTTTGTTCACAATATCCTTCTTCCCCCTTTGTTTTAGTTATATAAAGCACCATTTATTTTCTCGATCTTTTTCTTTCATTTTGTATACATTTATAACAAATTAAATTCTAGATTATCTATTTGTTTGTTAAATTAAGGGATAAAATAAAATATTCCGATTAAATAATATACTATACAGAAAAAACTTAGTTGGATAATAAAAAGTGAAATAGATTGAATGAAAAATAAAAAAATAAAAATAATATAATAATGGGAAGAAATAATAAACACTTGATAAAAATATACAGTATGAATAACTAAGAAATTACATTATAATGAGTAATGGAAAAAATCTTTTCATTTGTTTTGTTAATGTCTTGATTGTAACGAAAAGTAACTATAATTTTGATAACGCAGGATCTGTATTTTCATTTAAACCATCTTCTGTTGAAAGGTAATTGTTTAAATCATTTTCAACTTCGTTTTCATTGTCCTTTCTGGAGGATTTTTGACGATCTCTCAATCTCTGTTGATCTGCAACATGTTGAGCTGCAACTGCCAAAGCTGCCGAATTAACCAAAGCATGCTCATCATCTTCACCTTCAACTGACATCGCCGCCATTGCTGCAACATCTGCAACAGATGGCATGTCCACATCATCGTCTTCTTCATCTTCATCTAATATTTCTTCATCTTCATCAGGTTTGTTCAACTTGACAGATTGCTGTTCGTCTGACTTTTTAGAGTTGTTAGAAGATGCAACATTATTGTCATTTGAAGTTGAATCTACTGCTTTCAAATCGTCATCAATCTTATCATCATCAATTGTTGATAGTTGTTGATCTTTACCTTCCTCTTCTTTATTGTTATTTAATTCAGTAGACTCTGTATAACCTTGTTCCTTAGATTCAGAATCGTTGGATGGTTCTGTAGTGGCTAGGTGAGATTCTGTATTACCAACATTATCTTCGGAGTTCATAGTGGCAACATCATCCTTGTCCAAATCATTATTTAAATTTTCGGTTCCGTTTTCGTTTTTAAATAAAGCGCGACCAGCATCATCGTATAATCTATCAGGTAAAGCACCATAAAGCCAAAATAAACCTTTACCTTTACGAATTCTGTAATTTTCTAAATCGTTAACGACATTTACAATATTTGGCAAAACAGTATTGTGTCTTTTAAATTCACTTTCAATAAATTCAATAACTTTTTTACGTCTTTGGGCACTTTTAGCAATTCTACCACGACGCCAACGAGTACCATATTTTTTTTCTAGGATCTTCAAAGCAGGGCTATTTTTATGACCTACTGTCCATTCTTCCCAAATATCTTTAACTGTTTTAGCTTGATTGTTTAAATCAACTTCAGGAATATCTGTACCTGGTATTAATGGTAAACCATTGGTTTCAAAATAGGAATTCTGAGTTGAATTATCGGTACCGTTAGCATTTGAATTATCTTTATTTGAAATATTTTTTGGTTTATGGTGCATGTTAAGATTATTTTGATTATTTAAACTTAAAAATTCATCATAAGTTTTAAAGGGACCGGAAAGAATCAACTCCTCGGAATACTTATAAAATAATTTATTTTGATGTTTAATTGAAGGTAGTATCATATTAATTTCAAAAAGTGAACGTTCTATATTAGATGTTAACTGTTGTAAATTTGTATAAAATATTTTCCTTTTCTCAATTTCATCATGGGATAATGAGTGTTTAATTTCTGTATTGTCGGTATTTTTTGTTGATATTTCTTCATTTGAGGTAGAATTCTTTTCTGTTTCTTTTGTACCAACAGAAGATTGGTGATCCATTGTCATAATTTCGTCACCATCGATATCTTTATTTTGAGTTTCAGATTCCATCAAATTCGGATCGATTCTATCATTATTGTTTGAAATTTCCTTATTATTGGTATTACTTACGACATTGGTGCCAGATAATTTATTTTCATTATTCATTTCTAATGCCAAACGGGCTGTATCTTGTGGATTAGAAGGAGAATTTTCAGTGGAAACCGACATTGAATTAGATCAATTGTATCGTTTTGTTGTTGTGTTGATGAACCTTATAAAATACAATGAAAATAAAGAAACCATGTTTTTTTTCGTAAAATAAGTGTGTATGAGAGTGTAAAGGGTAGAGGGTAAACAAGCGTCCATCGACGGGGGGGAGTGCTGTCCACGCAGTTTCCAACATCTAACTTCCTTGAAATTAGCAGTTGGCAAATTTAGCGGGAGCGGGGGCGGGACGACGTGGGGTCTATGCGACGTTAGCGACCAGCGACGAATTTTGGCAGAAGCGGGACGGCCAGACGCGGCCAGACGCGGCCAGACGCGGCCAGCCGAGACCAGACGGAAACCGCGGAGAAAGTGCAGCGGGGCAACGGCGCGTTCTGATTGGGCGCTGCGCTGATCTGATGCGCAGATCTCTCTCTCTCTCTTCACAATTAAAAATTTGATCAAGAATTAAGAGCCCTAACAAGTTAATTAATAATCTATATATAGATCTCTCGTATACCCAATCGTCAGTTGCGCGAATCTGTGGTTTCTTTGTATTTTATTTTACATTTTATACTTTTTTTTAATGCTCTGTGCCCTGTGCCCTGTTGTGTAAGTGACTGCATGTCGGTGTGGCAAAATTTCGGGCAAGCCATTTGCCGCACCTTCTAATTTACGAGTGTCTCTGTGAAGGGAGTGAGGTGTATGTATATAATATACAGCCTTTAAAAAATAAAAAAATTGGTTGCCTGTTGTTTGTTGTTTGTTGTTTGTAATTATATATATATACATATGTAATTCTGTTAGTAAGAAGGCGGGGTAGTATAAACTCTAAATTAGTATCACCCGGTTCAAAATTGCAAGAAAAAGCAGGGCACAGGGTCTGATATCAATTTTCCAGGGAAACATGTGATTGTTCAAATTTGCATTCTGACATCAGTCAAAAAAAATTTGGTGCGCACAGCGCGCACTCAATATATATATATAGTAAATATTGAAATTATTAATATTTTAAAAAACTTTGATGAATGCTAAATGCAAGCAATTGTCCAAATTTGTTAATAGTCGGTTGCTATCGGGTCCCACATGATACAATGCTCGTTCTTCATTGGTCATTTGATGTTGATAGAACAGTATGCACCCCAAGATAAAGAAACTGATAACGCTAGTAAATGACCCTTTTCGTTCCGATACTGTTGTTCATAGCTTAATCTGTTGCTCTTTTCAATAAATTCTCTATATGCATATATTTGAAGCCTCCAATGATAGGGTCTGAGTCATGTGTATATACCAACCCTATACTAATTTGATGTTGGCATTAAGGCATTGGGCATCGAGCATCGAGCATCGGGCCTGTTATTTCCTTGCACGCTTTGCTATTGTATACTATCAGTATAGAGTATAAAGGTTTCAACATTTCAGCTTTTCCAAATTGATCAATTTTTTCTTTATGATTTTGGGCAACCCTGCCGCCACCTTTTTTCCCTCTCTTCTTTCCTTCCTACCATTTTTTTTTTCTTTTCTACTTTTACTTCTTCCTTCTTTTTAATTTAACATATTTCTATATATAATTCCACATTTGTTACAACATATTTTTATCAAATAATTATACAAAATGTCGGATAAAATGTCAGATGATGTTTGGACCACCAATCTATCAGCCCAATATGATGGTGCAGATATGGTCTGGGTTATGGTTTCGGGATGTTTAGTCTGGATTATGGTTCCAGGTATTGGTTTATTGTATTCTGGTATGTCAAGAAAAAAACATGCTTTGTCCCTTTTATGGGCTTCGATGATGACCAATTGTTTAGTTGCCTTCCAGTGGTATTTTTGGGGGTATTCGTTAACTTTTGGTACCGCAAAATCCCAATTTTTAGGTAGTTTAGAACATTTCTGTTTAATGGGTGTTTTAGGTAATAATGATGGTCTTTCAACAGTTCCAGATATTGTCTTTTGCTTTTTCCAAGGTATGTTTGCAATGGTTACAGGTATCATTATGTTAGGTGGTGCTTGTGAAAGAGCAAGATTGGGTCCAATGATGGTCTTCCTCTTTATTTGGATGACTTTAGTTTACTGCCCTGTTGCAATGTGGACATGGAATGGTGATGGTTGGCTTGCAGTTTTAGGTGCTTATGATTTTGCAGGTGGTGGACCAGTTCATCAAGCTTCTGGTGTCGGTGCTTTAGCATATGCTTTATGGTGTGGTAAAAGAAGAGATCCTTTAACTGATAAAGGTATCCCAAAATATAGACCACATTCTGTTACCTCCGTTGTTTTAGGTACCGTTTTCTTATGGTTTGGTTGGTTTGGATTCAATGGTGGTTCTTCTGGTGATGCTTCATTAAGAGGTTTCTACGCTTGTGTCAATACTAACATTGCTGCCGCTTGTGGTGGTTTAACTTGGATGCTGCTTGATTGGTTCAGATGTGGTCATAAATGGACTACCATTGGTTTGTGTTCAGGTGCCATTGCCGGTTTAGTTGGTATTACTCCAGGTGCAGGTTTTGTTCCTGTCTACTTTGCTATGCCAATTGGTTGTATTACTGCAGTTTGTTGTAACTACGCCGTTGACTTAAAGGATATCTTACATATCGATGATGGTATGGATGTCTTTGCCCTTCATGGTATTGGTGGTTTTATTGGTTCCATTTTAACAGGTTTGTTTGCTGCTGATTACGTTGCTGCATCTGATTACGGTGTTGAAATTGATGGTGGTTGGATTAACCATAACTATAGACAATTAGGTTTACAATTGGCTGCTTGTACTTCAATTGATCTTTGGTCGTTTGTTTTAACTTCAATTATTTTAAATATAATGAACAGAATTCCATATTTAAAGATTAGATTGTCTGAAGAGGAAGAAGATTTGGGTACTGATGCTGCACAAATTGGTGAATTTACCTACCAAGAGTCTAACATGTACATTCCTGAGCCAACTAGATCGACAGCATTTTCCAAAAATGCCGATACTCAAGCTGCAGAGGGCGTTCCTTTACCAGATCATCAATCTTCCCAAACTGACGGAGAAAAAGTATAATTATTTTTTAACTAATTTAAATTTTCAAACTACTTTTTTAATCTCTCTTTATTTTCCTTTTTCCTTATGAATTTCTTCTGATATAATTTAATTTAATTTAATTTAATTTAATAACCTTTTTAATATTTAAGATCCATTCTTTTGATTATATATTATACATTATGTCATTTTTTTAATTTAAATGATTTATTTAACTTTATTTGTATCATAATGAAATACAATTATGCCGAGTACCACCAAGATTAATTTCCCACTATGTTACGCGATTAGGTTCAAGTTCACGGTTTATTTTTCAAAATAATTTATGACAGATGACGCGTTCTTGCAACACATTTTCTTTTAAAACAGGGATTCCGTATTAAAATTCTACATACCAAATTCGTCCTTTTTTTTATTGGAGATTCGTTACGAATCTTAACTAATTAGGTAAACTCACAGATGTCAAATACTAAGCCCTCGGAAGGATTAGCAGAATTTAGAAAGAATCTACATTCTTTGTTACACAGCAATGATAGGAACCCAATAGAGCAAAATACGAGGGCCAGTACGGCCGCATTATCAACTAAAAACAATGTTTCATTTCCTATAAGTACTATCTCAGACTCACGGTTAAAACAAAAGAAAGGAGAATTGAAGAAGAATAGAGAAAACAACATCACCATAAAGGAATATCAAAAGATAATTGAAAAGAAAAATAAGAAAATTCAGAATTTAACTGAATCCAATTTAGAAAAATCTGAGCAAATTGAAGTATTAAATAAGAAGCTTGATAAATTAGATCAACAGAATACAGCAAAAGGAGAAAAAATTGTGCAGCTTGAAAATTTGATACTAGAAATGCAAAAACTTCATGCCTCTACCGCTAAATTTAGAGAAAAAAAAACAACACCCATTACAGATATTGATGATTCAAATGATTTAGGTGATGAAGATGAAAGTTGCAAGTTCCATTGTATTGAGAACGATGAAGGTTATGATATGTCAACTACAAATTTCCTAAATTCAAACACTTTAAATGCGGATAAAAGTATCAATCTCGATACACAACAACTGATGAATTTGGATCTTAAACAATTGGTCATTAAGGATATTGATACATCTATATACAATTCATATAAATTGGATGGTTATGCCAGGGATAATGATGATAGCGATATTGAAGAATACTTGTTTGCAGTGTAACTGTGTGATGTGCGACGATCGACGATTGGCACTGGAATGGGGCAATTTTCGGAGATGACATTTTCAGTGGTATGACGAATGATATAAAAGCCAGTTTTAAATGTTTTCATTTTGGTTTTTGCATTTTGCATTATTTACACTGTTCTTGAAAAATTTATTATACAAATGAAGAAATGTCTCTGGTCAGATATAATGCTTCTGGTTCTTTAGAACCAGTTGAGAAAAAACATACAGATAGTGTTAATAATAGTAATACAAATAACAGTCTATCCGTTGTTTATAAAAATTGTATTTCAAATGAGATGGTTCTATACGATTCAAATTCAAAAGAATTTCAAATTGTTCAAATGAAAGGTCCAAAGTTACAGTCCAGCGTTATAAATTATAACGTGAATGCAAATGGAATTGGGCGTGGTCCAAAACGAAAAAGGCATTCAACATCTCATGAAAGAGAAAAAAGACATAGTCAAAACGGTATAAGTGAACATATGCGTTATTCACACTCAAAAACTTTTACTTGTTCCGTCTGTGGTGCTTATAATACTGTTTATTTTGATAATGGTACCGATGATAATTTAAGTGAGTGTGATAGTGATGAAAGCTGCAGATCGACTACTTCAAATTCCACTCTTCAACTAACAAAGGCCATAACAAATGATTCTGTGTTTAATTTTACTTCAACTGGAGAAGGAAATTACATTAGACGTGATTACTTTAAGCTTTTAACGAACACTATAGCAAACAATGATCAATTTGAAGGATTGTTAACTGATGGTACTGATAGTGCTAACAGTACCGAATTCATTTCGAACCAATTCAATCATTATTCATTTCATATGATACCTGAGAATATGATCAATCAGGGCTACTTTAATAAATTTTTCAAAATTTTATCAAAATTGGGAACTGGATCTTTTGGTGCAGTTTATAAAGTTGAGCATGATTTACTTGGATTGAATTTAGGTGTTTTTGCATTGAAGAAAATTGCAATAGGTGATGATATCAATAATTTGAAAAAAATTTTAAACGAAGTTAAATTTTTGTATGATTTAAGTTGCAATTTTTCTGATAATAATAATAATAATAATGTTGTGAAGTATAATCATGTGTGGGTTGAAATTGACCAAGTCTCAAGATTCAGTCCTAAAGTTCCTGTTGTCTTTTTACTTTTTGAATATTGCGACGGTGGTACTTTAGAAGAGTGGGTTGATAGCATTATGCATCCAAAGCGCAGTATAGCTCAGGAAAAATTGTGGAGAAAACTAAAGGCAAAGAGGCACAATAACAATGCTAGGTACCTCAACAACTTTGAAATATTCAAAATATTTAATGACATTACACAAGGATTGAATTATTTACATAACTCAAAAATATTGCATAGAGATTTAAAGCCGTCAAATTGTTTATTCAAAACTAAGTTTGGGGAAGATTATCAAGATCATCCTGTCAATTCGTTGACTGAAATGGATGGAATTCCGACATTATTAGTTTCAGATTTTGGTGAATCGATCATGGTGAATTCGATTGAAGAAAATTGGCAAAACAGTATTGAAACCACTGGTAATACTGGTACTTTGGAGTTTTGCGCTCCCGAAATTATACTAGAAAGAAAAAGGCTGCATCCAAAATTGAATAATTTGGGTGGATTCAGTTATGCCAGTGATGTTTATTCATTGGGCATGATTTTATACTATTTATGTTTTGGAAAATTGCCGTTTAGTAATACAAAATATGATCCTGAAGAAATAAGCAATGAAATTTTGAGTTTTGGGTTATTTGAAGATTTATTTGAGATAAGGCCTGTTATCAACAATATAAATCACAAAAATGATCTGGTCAATACTGAGGATGCTGGATTATTGGCTGATTGGATTGAACTTATTGAGGTTATGGTTTCTAAAAACCCAGAGGAAAGGCCAACATGTCCAGAAATACTTTGTAGTTTATTAATGATATCCGAGAAGTTGGCATATGTTGAACCCCCACTAGGCCCAGATGATGATGATGATGATGATGATGAAAACGACAGCGATTACATTTATAAATCAGAAAGTGAATTTGAAAGTGAAGATGAAGATTCATTGGGCAAAAGAATGTATGATCTTACACCTATATCTAAACCTGTTATTGCAAAAGTAGTATACAGCGAATTAACAAGGATGATTATCATGTTCCTCATCAATATAGTAATTTTCAATAATCTAAGTCATAATTACTCCACATCTGTTATTCCATTATTGATGAACTTACAATTTTTGATTCTAGGTCTATATATTGGTGGGTCTTCGCTACAACAGTTGCCATTAATTGAAATAATTAATACCATCATTAATGTAGCATTCTATATAGTGATATCATTATTGTAGTTTTTTATTTATTATTTCATAAATATTAGATTTTTATATAATTGGCATTACAAACTTCAAACGGATTAGCATAAACATTGTCCTCCATTTCCTGACGATACGTTAGTAAAATTTAAATCTATCAGTCCCTTCTTAGATTTATCATCTTCATCTATGTCATGGAACAAAGATTGATCAATATTGTCTGCAATGTATTCAAATAATTCTATTATCTGTATGTTGTTCTTAGCACTCGTTTGAAAATACTTTACAATTCGTTTATGTTGTTGCATAAATTCGATTATCTCGGATTCAAAGGCGCATTGTTTGCCGTTCAATAGATCTAATTTATTGCCAACCAATATTATCTTCATACCTACATTTTCGTCATTACTGGTATATTCTTCACCTATGTAAGTCTCCAATTCATCTATCCAATATCCTGCTTTTTTGAAGCTCTCCTTATGTATCAAATCAAATATTATAACAGCAACATTTGAATTCCTATAATATAATGGTGTCAAATTGTGGAATCGTTCTTGACCGGCAGTATCCCATATTTGTAAATTAATTAGGTCTAATCCTTCATTACGTATGACTTTTTTAGATATAAAGGCTGCCCCAATTGTTGATGATTTATTATCATCAAATAAATTATTCTGTAATCTTTCTAAAATTGAAGATTTACCAACAGATGACTCACCCAAGAGAACGATTTTATAATCGACAGTTCGTTTAGGTTTCGTTGTTAGTAGGGTGGGTTGTTGCGATTGAGATGCAAAACGGGTCTGTCTTCCACCATTCAGAGGTCTTGTAGCTGATTTCATATTGTATTTACTTAGAGAGATATAACGTGTGGTGCCACTGAGGGAGCAGTATCCGTTTTTTTTTTATATTTTTAATAGTATAAATAGCTAAATAGTGCACGATTGGCCTGTTCTCTGCCTGTAAAGAAAACTGGTCCTCTTTGGGCGGTCTGCGATCGATACGATATACGATAAGCCGTTTTTTTGTTTGCAACCTGGGCTTTGGATTGGTTGCTGGTCGTTTCATTCCAGGTTTGGCGCAAATTTCATTACCTTAGGACCAACAATACTTTGCTAAAAGAGATTGATAGAACTGTTTTAGTCTATAATATGATTAAAGACGTGAAAATCCATCCCAATGGCGGGATTAACACTATCAAACTTGGACGAACCTTATACGAAGTTATGAATACCCTCAACTCCTGTGACTACGAGAATGGCGATGGTGATATCATCTTTAAGTTTAACGACAGTTTACAGTTTTTTATTATATATTTGAGAAAGTATGATGTCAATTTGATATTTGAGTCTTTTTCTCAAAGATTAGTATTGATTGAAATAAAATTAGGCGAAAGAGATGATGTTAATTATGAATATAAGAATGAAATTATTCAAAATTTTAACTTCAAACTGATTTATAATAGATATTTTGGGCCAACATGTGAAGGTCATAATGATGTAGAGAATAATGCATACTTTTTATCATATTGTGGTATTACATTTAAATTCAATATAGTGAAAAATAATGAGAATTCTAACAAGAGCAATAATAGTGATAATAGTAAAATTTCCAATGAAATTTTAAATACTATGGTTACAGATTTGGATTGTTCATCTATATTAATATATCAAAATAAGGAAAGGAGTGATATGAGCTCATTCTTATGGACAAATTATTCAAATTCATTATTCAATACAATCAAACTTAAACCTTCGATTGAATATCTTGATTCGTTGGTTACATTATGCCCGATGATTTTAAATGATGATAAGATGGGTATCAAAATCAAATATGCAATCTATGACTATTCAACAAAAGATTCAATCAAGGTTAAATTCTATAATCATCCATTGGGTTTGCAATTTTTTAATATAAAATTTGGCATTACAACAATACAAGAAATTATTAGGATTTTTGGATTACCAAATGATTCTATTTTAAAACGCAAATCTAGATCCAATTGTATTCAGATGAAAAAATTTAAAATATCGAATCAAAATAATAATGGGGAAGATTTTGAATTCACAACATCAAGATCTTATTTACCCACTTCGATGATTAACCCAAGATTCGATTTGTCGATTTTGATCAATGGAATAAACTCTAATTTTAATTCATTTGAGAAATTTAACCAAGAAACTATCAGGATTCATAATTACTTTGATTTTGGATTTGATGTTTTATATGATTTAAACGTCAGTGAAAATGGTAGTAATGTGGTCAGTAGAATAATTATTCATCAAAATTGTATCAAATCTGTTGATTTCTTAAAATATGAAAAAATGCTGGTGTTTTTCACAAATGGGAATGATGGCAATTTAGAGACAAATTTAAAATTTGATGATATCAATGTAATGTTGAATTTATCCAAACTGCCAGTATTTTTGGATCGGAAAGAGTATAATATTCAAGAAGATTTTGAATTTCAATTGAAGGAATCCGATAGGATTTTTGAATTTGTTGATATAAACAATGATGATGATGAAGGAGATGGTGGTGGTTGTGAGAATCAATTAAATGGATGTGGTAGTAACAAAGCTAATGATGTTGAAGATAATAACGTTGATTTGAAATATTGGGGGTTGACAAATTATGATGGTAGTAATGGTGCTATTTTTGAAGCGCTCAGCAATACTGGGGAACTAAGTACGCTAACGTTCTATTAAACGGAGATTAAAGTATTAGTAGTATTATCATTATTAAACTTAAAAAAATTTTAAAAATTATATATGTAAAATATGAATAAAACGGAATATGGAATAAAGAAAAGGGATGACTAACTATAACTAAAACTGTGGATATTAGGCATAAACATTAAACATAAATGTGCGTGATTGTGTAAACATAAGTGAGAGGATCTCGTGATAGTAAAAAACCAAAGAAAATAATAAGCAAAAAAAATAAAAAAAAATTAGAAAAGAAAGTAGAAAATTCAGTGGAGAATTGAAAATAAAATAATCAAATGCAAAAGTATTAGTGCAAGAATATATTTTGTTATCCGAAATATTATCAAGAATAGTATTATATTATTGTAAATTTATTTATAAACTTTATTCGCTAATCTATGGTTTCATTGTTTAATTTGTATCTCCAATTAAAATATTCTAAAATTTATAACCATTCCCAATATAATTCTGAATGGATTTATTAGTTTCAAAATAAGCAATTTCAGGAATTTCTACATCAGCTTTAATATTTGCCATTTGTTGGAAAATTCTGGAATAGTTAAAATTCAATTTAACATCTTTTAAAATGTAACTTTTGAAATTTTCTAAACTAATGAAAGAAGAGGAACAAATTTTCCACAACTTGAAATAGAGATCAATTCTATCATTGACAGATTTAAAACTTGATAAATAAGGGGAATTAATTGTTGCATCTCTTAATGCAACCCAATCTGCGTGAGCAATGAATTTCATACCATTTGATGCATTATTTGCTAGTAAGTGTCTAAATAACGTTAAAATACTCAATGAATCTAGATCAACAGAACCACATGCTTTTAAACAACATCTATAGAAAACGTTTGTTTTGGAGAACTGATTTGAATTTGCAGTATTTAAAATATATTCAAATACTTCTGAATTGTGCCAACAAGTTGATTTGGATAAAAGGACATTAATGAAGGGTTCATCAATTGGCCTAATTGAATTATAATCATCAATAATTTGCTTCAATTCAGTAAATGATTCATTTGAAAAAGTTGAATATTTTTTAAAAAAAATTGATAAGAATGCATCATTTAATGAAGAAGAGACAGAACTATTTGAGGTTTTCTTATTTTCGTAATGATTCCATGTGATCAACCAAATTTTTTTAACTTGTTCATAATTGTTTGTAATTTCCCAGGTATTCCAAAGATATTTTTTAATAAAATTCAATTGTAATGGTGTTAAATAAGGCATTGATTCATTAACTGCATCTTTGAAAAAATAATCTGCAGTATCGATATCTTTACAAAAGCCAATAAATGATAAATGGGCCATTGTCATATAGGATTTAACATTGATTGGTGGTTCGATACCCTTATTATTGAAAGAATTATAAACATCAGAAGTCAATTGTTTAAAAATAGATAAAGCATCATTGGTTTGATTTTTAAACAAACAAACTCTAATCATACCGATTTGCAATTCATTATGCAATTTTTCATTGTTATTCTTGGAAATTTTAATATTATTGTACATTTCCCAAATTTCATTAAAGTCGAAATCACCGGATTCAACTAAGAAGGGAAAGATTGAACCTAAAACGGGTTCCGATGTGAATAAATGATTTAATAAAGGGTTTTTCCTACCAGTTTCCCAAATATGAACAGCTTCATAAGTGAAACCTAAATCTTTATAAGCTTTGAAAAGATGAGTTAAACCATGAGAATTTAAAGAGATTAAACCATCTAATAAATTATAAGAAACTTCTCTAATTGCACAGGTTAACAAATAATGGATATTTTTAATGGGATTATTTGAATCCTTATCCAAATTTTTTTTCAACTTCGATAACTCTAAACGATGAATTCTTAAACCATTTCTTAACAAAGAAACAAATTCTGCCATTCTTTTTTCATTCAATTGACCAGAATAAATTAGAGATCTATATATTGGGATAATTTTTTTAACTGCAAACCAAAAATGATTAACACCACCGGATATCTTGCCAGTTGCTAAATCATATGTGGAATTTTGAGCTAAACATTCATCAAATAGTGCTAATTGTGCAGAATATTGATGATGATCTTGCTGTTGTAAGTAATGATTGTTATTATAATTATTGTTATTATTATTAGTAGTAGCAGTGGTATTAGTACGATGATGAGATTTATTGTTTGCATGATGATTTTTGTTGTTATTGTTATTGTTATTGTTATGGCTATTGTTATGGTTATGGTAATTTACATGTTGATCATAATTTGAATAAGAATTTGGGGTCTGGAAATTATCAAAAGGTTGAGCATTTAATGCGGTAGTTGAATAAAATCTATTTGAAGATAATTGAGATTGGTCATTAAAATTAAATTTTGAACCAACTGGAACCTGTGGATTTTGTTGATTTGACGCATGAGTAGCGGAAGCTGGTGTTTGGTGATGTAGAGCCTTTGAAGAAACTCTTTGGGTTTGTTTTAGCCCAGAAGCGGTGAATTGTCTTAACATTGTATATAGTATATATCTTAATAGGGGAATATGGCGTGTATATGAATTGATATTGAAAGTTCTGTTCTTTTTCAGTATTAATACAAATATTTTGGATCAATAAATATTAGATTTTAGATGTATACTTCTTCGTTTGTCTGAGATAGTCAAGATCTGGAAACGAAAGAAACGACAAATAGAAGCAAAAATTATCAACTTTTTGTCTGTGTATGGAAATCTTATTGCAGATATAGGAATAGTATGTATGTGTTTGATAGAAAGGGAGGGAGTGTATGTTCTACAGTATTACAAACTTTGTATAGTGGTTGGGTCTATGATGGGTATGTTCATCTTTTCCCTGTTCTGAGTAGGAAGCGGTGTCCTATATATATAACGGCCTAGACCTCAGACCCCAAACACAAACAGAGCCCACTGGAGAGTCATTAGTCACTCCATCTTCTCCGCCATCGCCCCACTTCTAATTCTCGGCCTCATCGCCTACAGCCCAGAGCAGCGCAACGAGAATCGGAACGATAATCGGAACGAGAATCGCTCTCCGGTCATTCCTCATTCCTCATTCCTCATTCCCCCGACCCCCTCCCGCTTCAATACGAACTCACATTCTACTAATTTTAGAATTGCCGCTTATAGCACTCCCTCGTTTCCTCGTCCCCTCACATTGTAAACGGCGTGCAGCCGCAATGGCCCATAGTCCATAGCCCATAGCCGATAGCCGCGTCGCATGTCCCGCCTAACCGTTAGCGGAGTAATCTTTAGGACGAATTCTGAATTCTGAAAACAGAGCTTGAAGCTTGAACCCAATTTCTTGAGGGCTAGGGTGGGGGCTCAGTCATTTTCCTTGTGTAATCTTCAATTTCGAATTTTAAACTATCTTATGAGTTTATATAAATATTTATATAAATATATATATATATAAATAAATAAACTGGAAAATGATATTTAATATAAAAGCATTAGATAAATAATATATTTCTACAAATCTCCTTTTACGGGTCTAACTTCTTCCTTTGCCTCCACTTCTAAACTTCACATTGCCTCCACCAAATCCCCCAAAATCAAATGGAAATCCTTGTCCACTTCCACCAAATCCTCCAAATCCATTCCCACTATTTTGGAAATAAAATTTAGTACCTCCATTATTATTACTTTGATAATGTTGTTGTCTCTGTTGTGCATTCTCTGGATCATTGGGGTCTTCTCCATGTCTATCATAATTAGCCCTTTTCTCTTCATCGGATAAAATTTCATATGCATTGTTTATTTCGGCAACTCTCGTTTCAATTTCCTCATCGCTTAATTCCTTTTGACCTTCTTTTTTCATCTGTTGTTTAACTTTATCTGGATGATTTTCTCTCATCTTCTGTCTATATGCCTTTTTAATATCTTCGGCACTTGCATCTTTGGTAATACCAAGAATCTTATAATAATCATTCTTTGGTTTAAATGGTTTTGATGGGCGTTGTTGTTGTTGTTGTTGTTGTTGTTGTTGTTGTTGTTGTTGTTGAAATCGTTGTTGTCTTTGCTGTTGTTGTTCACTACGAATAATACCTTCAACTTTTTCTAAACGTTCTTTAACCAATTTACACAGTTTGATGCTCCTAGGTAAACTATCCAAAAGTTCCTTAGCCTTGTCAATCTTCTTTTTACTTAAATAACTATCTAATTGTATTGATATATCAACAACATCTTTTTTATCCTTTAACTTTTCCTTAACTTTCATAAACATTTTATTAGTCAAAATAGATTTTTTGGTTTTCAAGGACCTTATATCTCCAATTTGAAAATATCCTTCTTTTATTAACCTTGATAAATCAACCAAAAAAGAAGAATCCAAAATTTCCTCTTCTTGAAATCCAATTTCTTTGTTCATATTGTAAAACAATTCAATTATAATATCAAAGTTATTCTTAAACTTCTCAATATCGGCGATTCCATATTTACTAAATGCTTTCCTATCTGCCATATTTTTTAGTTTGATCTTTTTATCTTGATCAAATAATAAAGATATAACTTCTTCCCATTTTTGAGTGTCTAACTCTGTTTCTTCAAAACTTTCAATATTCACAAGCTCACTAGTATCACTATAAATAAAAGAATAATATATGGAAATTTCCTTAATTAAATTCATCAGCTTGTTCATTTTAAGATTCACTCTGTTAAGATTTCTACATCCTTCAAAGTCGTTGTCAATTTTGAAACATTTCTTTAAAATCTTATCAGTTTGTAAATTGTAGATACCAGTGATGCCAAATAATTCTAATTCTCCGAGCCTGACAAAATCATTTAAATCAACATTGTTCACTTCGTCATTGACTAATTTGTTATATTCAGAGCTTATTAATTTCGCCTTAAAATCAAATTGATTTATTTCATTCTCATCACCTATATGGTTCTCATTACGAATCAAACATTCAATTTTGTCCCTAATTACAATATCATCATTGGTTCCAACACGTAATAATTCATCAGTAAGGCCCAAACATTTATCCCATTTATCAGACGTCGTTTCATTGAAAATAAAATGATTCAAAACGTTTAACTCGCCTTTATACGTAAAAGCCTTATATTTTGCATCGTCAAATAACTCGGAATTAAATAATTTGTTAATATTATGACTTTCCAATTCTTGCATCTCATCTAATACTTTTTCTGCATTACCGAATTTCAATCCAATATCTATAAATTTTTCAAAGCAGGAATTATTAATAACAAATTCTTCATTCTGTGGATTTTTCGTAATAATACAGGTTTGGAAATCCAAAAATGCTAATTTTTCACGTTTTAAAATTAAATTAATCAATCCATGTTTAAATTTTAAATTATTTATTTTAGTCAATATTTCATTATTTTCATCATCGAATTCTTCATTTTCAATTAATTTATTCAAGTCACTTAAAACTGAGTCGTATTCATTCAAAATATCTAATGATGCACCATTTGATTTGAATTTGAAATCAATTTCAGCTAATCTATTCGAAAGTGTAGCCTTTTCTTCCTTGACTGAACCTCCAAGTGCAAAAGATACCAAAGTGTAAAATAGATACAAAAATAATCTCATCCTTGAATTTTATCTTGTGTGTATAAATATGATCTTCTACTACTTAAACAGTAGTGGTGAAATTAAGAAAGCGGGACGCATATATAAGGTACCGGAATACCTCGCATCCATTTGACACGTATATATGTAACAAGTCTATAGTCCACGAATTCGCAAAATCTAGAAAACTCTGAGTGATCCAGCATCCAGCATCCCATCTTCGTTCCTCAACTGCGCCACAGGCAACACAGGCAGAACTTGACCACCCATTGGGCTATTATTTTGAAAATTCTTGATCGTTGTTGCTGCTAACAATTACAAATAGAAAATAAAACTTCCTAAACACGGTGTAAAAGAAAAATAACAATAAATTCAGTACAACAAATTTGTAATAATGAGTTCACTTTGAATTTTACGGCTAAGGAATTTTTACGATTTGTAATATTCTGAAAACTAAAACCTAAAACCCGTTTAATTAACACATACATATATATATATTATATAAAGTACACATATTTGAGGGATTAAACTCTTTGTTTAAAATGTCGGGTGCAGCGTTATATGGTACAAGGTACATGGGCATAAAAACTCATTTTTCATAATAAAGATCTGGTCCCTAAGTCTGAGGTGCCTGTGTACATGGTACATGGGCACATGTATAGATCCCAAAGAGGCAATTAAAACACCGCGTAACAATAAGAAGAACGAAAATTACGAGTTTCAAGTTGTATGAGGTCATAGATAGATCTATACGTATTAATAGTTGGCTTACTTTCAAAGGGGCCAATTTTCAGATTAATTAAATTTTCATGGATCAGAAATCAGTAACGGGTGGTGAAAGAAAAAACTATAAATACAACACTGATTTCACACTGCAAATTCAAAGTTCGGCTGTCTCTGAAACACAGTACAACTAATTTATACACCCTTCAGAGACATCCTTCAATATGTCTGAAATACAATCAGAAATTGATTACCATCCCCCACCTTCTAGGTTCAAATCATTTATTTTCAACTTAGAAGATCATTTTATAACAAAAAAATTGGCCCCAAATTTTCTAGTTGCTCATTATGTATATATGTTAACATTAATCATCATTTCATCAGCTTTGTTAATTATTGGTAATGGTTCAAATATTGCATATGTCGACCTTTTGTTTTTTGCTTGCTCTGCAAGTACCCAGGCGGGTTTAAGTACAGTTGCTTCAACCGATTTAACATTGTTTCAGCAAATTATACTCTACTTTTTATGTATGTTGACCACTCCACTATTCATTCATGGTTGTTTGGTATTTATTCGTTTGTTTTGGTATGAGAAAAGGTTTAAAAATATCCAACAAACATCTGTTGAACAATTTAAATTAAAAAAAACAAATACGCTTGCACAATTAAGAGCGGGAATGTCAAGGTCAAATACTGGGTTTACGACTACAATCTCATTTAATCAATTTTATGATCCTCACAATGCTTCAAAAGACTTAGTACGCCGTATAAAAGAAATGAGCGACCAAGAAGATATTGATTCTGTATTGCATAAACAGGATATTAAGTTTGGAGATTTACCAAAGCCATCCAGTAAAAATATTTCGCCTGAAAATAAAACTTTTGGTAAACATTTAATTTCAAATCGTGATATCTCTGATGATGAGATGGAAGAGGATTATGAAATTATGAAATCGGTGAAGTCTAATAGTGATAGAATTCATAGCAAGTTCAATATTCATAAGCGTAAAATAACTTTGAAAAATAAGAAAAACTTGAACAAAAATTCTACTTTACAAAATAACAAAAATAGTACATTAAATTCATTGAATCCTTCAAGTTTTGATAATAGTAGTCAACAATCAGCAGAGATTGAAAACCACGAATTGAACATTTACAACCCTGAAAAAGAAAATAATACTCGTCTAGCATTTGAAAAGATTGAAATTGCCACACCAACGATTAAGAAAGCACATACAATTCAAACAATTTCAAATAGCATCAAAAATGTTAACCAATATTTCCCGAGATCACTTACGGGTGTGACTGACATAAATAAACCTTTGGATGAATTTAATGATGATGAAATAATTTGTATTGCTGCCAAGCAGAAAGAAATATATCCTGTATGGGGTGTTGAGGGAAGGAATTCCAACGTTATTCCATTGACAAAAGAACAAAAGCAAGAAATAGGTGGCGTTGAATATCAAGCCATGAAAGTGTTAAGCAAAATTGTTTATGGTTATTATTTTGGTGTGTTAATATTTATTCCAGTTTTATTTTTAATTCCGTTTATTAAGGTAAAAAAAGACGCTGTTTCTATATTAAAAGCTGATGGATGCTCCCGGCCAATTTGGTGGGCCTTTTTTACAGCCTTAAGTGGATTTGCAAATGAAGGATTAACAGTAAATGGTTCGTCATTTGTCATCTTTGATGAAAACATTTATTTGTTGGTTGTATTTTCCTTTATCATGTTAGGTGGAAATACTGCACTTCCTATTGTTTTAAGGTGCATCACTTATATCATTAAATGTTTTACCAAACCATCATCTATGACTTATGAATCTTTGACCTTTTTATTAGATCATCCGAGACGTTGCTTTACATTAATGTTTCCCACAAAAGCTACAGTTTGGTTACTTGCTGTCGTTGCGTGTTTGAATGGTATTGACTGGATTTTATATATTATTCTTGACTATGGTCGTTCGACATTGTCCTACTTACCAAAGGGTTATAGAATATTTGATGGTCTATTTCAATCAATTTGTACTAGAACTACTGGATTTAATGTAATTGTTTTAACAGATTTAAATCATGCAATTCAATTGTCATATGTGGTTATGATGTATATATCGGCATTGCCATTAGCGATCTCAATTAGGAGTACAAATGTTTATGAAGACCAATCGTTGGGAATATACAATGCTGAAGTCACTCTTAATGAAGACGATGATGGCAAATCCACGACAAAACATAAAGTGGAATATATTTCAGGACACTTAAGAAAACAACTATCGCATGATTTATGGTTTGTTTCTGTTGCTATTTTTCTTATTTGTATAATAGAACAAAGGCGTCTTGATGCTGATGATCTGAATTTTGATATTTTTAGAATAATGTTTGAAGTGGTTTCTGCATATGGTACAGTTGGATTATCTTTGGGCTATCCTAATTTTGCAGCATCTTTTTGCGGAGAATTTCATGTCTTATCTAAACTTATTATCATGTTAGTTATGATTAGGGGTAGACATAGAGGTTTGCCTGATGCCATCGATAGATCAATTATCTTACCGGGTGAAAAACTTGAAAGAATTGATACGGTTGAAAACAATATTGATTTGCAAAGAATAGCTACCACTTTAACAACTAGGAGTGAAAGAAATCTTTGAATTTGAAAAATATATTGTATATTGTATATTGTATATTAAAGTATCAATATAGTAAGTATTATTAGTTCATACATTAAATAATCTGCCTATTGTTAATTTTATTTTTAGAAAGGATTAAATATTTAAAAAACTCATGTAACTATTATTTTTCAAAAATGAGTTAAAAACCTGCAAATGGAAAGGTTGGGTTGATAATAATATATTAGTCTTCCTCGATATTCTTTTTAAATGATTAGTTATCTTTTTCATGAATTTTTTAACATTTGTAAAATCTTTATATATTCTTACTACTACTAGACTTGAACTTACTAGTAAAATCCTATCTAATTCATCTCTTACTACTCTAATAGTTCATACGTTATATAATATATTTATCTTCCCTCTTCATTTAGTGTTGCTGTGCACTGTATTGAAATTTTATCTTTAAATTATCACCATAATAATTTGGAATTGAATCATTTTTTTTCTTTTTGTTGCATATTTTTTATTTGCAAATATTGAACAATTGATTTCCCTGTTTCCTGTTATTAATTGGTTTGATTTTAAAATATTTCCTATAAGTTTTGATTTATATAAGTGTTGTCTATTAAGTTGGCTAAATTTTGTGCCTCATTACCTTCAAAAAGACACATGATGAGTACCACCTAACCCGTTGCAGAAAGCACAGGGATGATAGAAAGATCTGTTCAGTAAACCGTTTTGAAGTTCAAAAATTTTCTTGATGTTGTTGAGGAATTTGTAAAGTAGCTCCAACAAATGGAATATTTGTTCTAAGTTGATTATTATATGAGTAGTCTCCATACTTGTATGCGTTTATTAGAATCTCATATATTCTATAAAAAAATAACAATATATAAAATACTATAAACCTACAAACCAAAATAACCAATACGAAAGAGGGAATTCTCTTTCATTTATATATTCTAGAACTCAATAACCTTGAGTACATGTAAACTATTCACAAATCGGTAAATCCGATAAGTTCAGATTAATCTAGTTTAAACACTATAACAATTTACTACACCTTTTTTGTTATATTTACACTCGCCAGCATCTTCTGTGTAAATCCGATATAGTTGGGTATGTTCGATATCTCCATATCGTATCACCCAATCACAACAACTAAACACGCATTTATAACTCAGCCCTTATAACTTATAGGATGAAAAAGTGGTAAAGTCGCGTAATGAGTTTTATTTCCTTTTCGTTGTACACCTTTCTGCTAGATATACATGGTTTCTTACGGATTTTTTTCAACCAAAACTAAAATTAGTTTGTAGATAAAGTTATTTCAAAAAATACCTGACAGAAAAATTTATGTACAAAGCACCGTGGCGCAGTGGAAGCGCGCAGGGCTCATAACCCTGATGTCGTTGGATCGAAACCAACCGGTGCTATTTTTTTAACTTTCTTGCTATTATAAGTCGTGCACCCGGCATTTGCTATCAATAATATTTTTTTCGCTTAAGAGGCGCGTATTGGAACAGGAGGTTAGCAGTACTCTGTGTGTTCATTTCAAAGAATTGTTGATTTGTTGAACTGTTTGTTTTCTTTTTACAGATCTTTTGTTATTTTATTATCCTTAACACTTTAGTTACACCAAATAAATTCAATATATAATACAATGGTTGGATTCAAAGGGATTTCAACGTCATTGGCGATATTACTATCTGCATCTCCGTCAATTGCATTCTACCTACCAGGTGTTGCTCCAACTTCGTACAATCAAGGTGATAATGTCGAACTTAATGTTAACCATATAACCCCCTCATTAAGAAAAGAAGATGAAAATAGTGTGACCTATCTTTATTCTTATGATTATTATTTTGATAAGTTCCATTTTTGTGCACCAAAAGAAGGTAAGGAAAAACAGTCAGAATCTTTAGGTTCTATTTTGTTTGGTGATCGAATTTTCAACTCTCCATTTGATTTAAGACTATTGCAAAATACAACGTGTAATAAATTATGCACAACTACATATCCAAAAACTGATGCCACCTTTGTCAATAAAAATATTAAGGCCGGTTTTCAGTTTAATATGATGATCGACGGTTTGCCCGTTGCCAGAGCTCTAGTCGATGATAAAACTGATGATATTTTTTACAGTTCAGGTTTTAATATTGGTTATGATGATAATGAAAATTTACCTCATTTATACAATCATTATGATTTCTTTGTTGAATATCATCATAGATCGGATCAAACATACAGAGTTGTTGGTGCAACTGTCAATCCCAGATCAATCAAATATGTCGATCCTGATGAATTGAAATGCGATGCTGAAGAGGTAGAACCTGTGAGATTAAGCGAAGACGAATCAACCGATGTTACATTTTCTTATTCTGTTTATTGGGTGCCTTCTGATACTGCATGGGCAACCAGATGGGATAAATATTTACATGTTTATGATCCAAAAATTCAATGGTTTGCTTTAGTTAATTTTTCATTAATTGTTATAATTCTATCAATTATTATGTCTCATGTTTTGTTAAGAACTTTAAGAAATGATATTACAAAATATAATGAAGTAAATCTTGATGATGATGTAATTGATGAGATGGGTTGGAAATTGATTTATGGGGATGTTTTCAGGCCTCCTAAGAATCCAATGCTATTAGCTGTTTTAATTGGTTCTGGTATTCAGCTTTTGTTAATGGCTGTCACATCCTGCTTCTTAGCAGCCTTCGGTCTTTTATCACCATCAAATAGAGGTTCATTGGCAACGGTTATGTTTGTCTTATATTCATTATACGGTTCTGTTGGTTCATATTATTCTGCAGTTATCTATAAATTTTTCCATGGACAAGACTGGAAGATCAATATGTTCTTAACACCAATTTTGGTTCCTGGTGCAATTTTTTCAACATTTATTTTTATTAATTTCTTTTTAATTTCAGTTCACTCTTCGGGTGCTGTACCATTAGGCACAATGTTAGTTGTATTTTTAATTTGGACATTAGTTAGTGTTCCATATTCCTGCATCGGATCATTATTAGCAATGAAAAAGAAAGCTATCGAACCACCAGTTAAAGTTAATCAGATTGCTAGACAAATTCCTCCACAACCTTGGTATATGAAAACACAATATCTTTCTTTGATTGCAGGTATTTTCCCATTTGGCGCAATTGCAATTGAAATGTATTTCATTTATAACTCATTGTGGTTTAACAGAATTTTTTACATGTTTGGCTTTTTATTTTTCTGTTTTGTTTTGATGTTAATTACATGCATGTTGGTTACATTATTATTGATTTATTTTTCCTTATGCAATGAAAATTACAACTGGCAATGGAAATCGTTTTTTGTTAGTGGTGGTGTTTCTGTTTACGTTTTCTTGCATGCAATTGTTTTATCTAAATTGAATTTGGGTGGCTTAACTTCTGTTGTGTTATATGTTGGTTATTCCTTATTAATTGCTGGAATATTTGGCATTATTTGTGGTACTGTTGGATTCTTAAGTTCCATGTACTTGACCTTAAACATTTATGGACAAATTAAGGTGGATTGAGAAAAAGAGTCTATCAAGTTTTTACATGAGATTTTTTATAATCTTTATAATTATCTATATAAAGACACTAATATCTACTATACTATTTATTATTTATTGTAATATTGTAATATCAACGCGTGTTAACCACCTGCAATTGACTTATACACTGGCTCGACTCCGTTCTCGGCGCTCAGTTCCTATTTTCCAGGCTGTGCACGGAGTGCGGGGGAAGCAGTGACTGCGAGCTGGGGAAGCACGAGCTCGACGTCGAGACTTGTGGGTTGTGGGTATTAAAAGTGTTGTCTGTAGACCAGGTGGGGTTAGAACGTCGTTTAAGTTATTATTCCTTCTGCTTATCTGCTCCACCTTTTACAGTAAAACAAAATCACTTTAACAAAGGTTGCTAGAATGTCTCAAGAAAATAGGGAACAACAAGAACCTTCTGTCAAAGAAAAAATTATCACTTTGAAAATTAAATTACCGGAAGTTGACGATAAACTTGAAATTCCATGTTCTGTTACTGATACCCTTTATGAAATTGTGGAAACTTTAAAAGCTTTACCATCTAGTAGCGAATATACCGCTTACGAATTACAATTAAATGGTACAGCATATGGTGAACAAACTATTATTTCTGATTTAATTCAAAATGATGAAGATTATGTGTCCATGTCATTAGTTCCTTCTCCTTACAACGAAATTACTGCTAGACAACACGTTATTGCAACAAGAGAATACGCAGGGCTTGAATCAAATGATTCTGCAGTTTTAGAAGTCTCTGGTGTTTGTGCGGGTGCTTCATCTTATGATGATTTAAAATTAGATGAAACCAAGTCCGATTCAAAGGATGCTGATGAACAAAAGAATCAAGAAACAGAAACCAAGGAAGATGATATCTCAGAAGATTCTGATGGTAGTAGCTTGACTGTTTCTGAGGAAGAGAAGGAGCAACTTCTGACTCTTGCTACCGAAATTTTAGAAGGTGAAACTACTTTAGATCTTGTTGCCGCCAAACCTACTTTTAAATCTACCCCTGCTTTAAGATCTTTATATATTTCTCAATGGTTCCCTGCTGATATGACAAGAAAACTTGCGGGTGATTTATTTTACTTACAAGTTCAAACCTTGGAAGGTGAAATCTTTAACATTACCTCCCACGTCAGTGGTTTCTTTGTTAACAATTGCTCAAACACTAAATTTGATAGTTCTCTCCATATCTTTAAAGCGGGTAGGGAATCAAAAAATTACTCTTTAATTGCATTGTTAAAATCGTTATCTCCAATGTTTTCCAAACAAATAGAAGAAAATAACCTTGAATTATCAAAACATTCTTTTGAAACTTATATTGTCCCAACTACTACCACTATTTCATTTCCATGGTTAATTAAGGAATTAGAGACCCCAACTCCAGATTTAGGTAGATCTCAACGCAATTTATTACATGGTGGTATTGATGGTAGTGATCTTCAGGTTGATTGGAATAAAGATTATCAATTAATTAAGGATATGCCAACTGAAAACCTCACCGAAAAACTTTCTAAGGAACAATCCTTGATCTCAACAAGTGCTAATTTTACCACTGCTGCAATCAAAGGCGCAATGGCTGTGATTAGAGGTGAGATTTCACCAGTTAATCCCGAAGAAGAATCTGATTATCATATTTATTTAAGAAATGGCATCTTTTATTCTAAAGCAATTGATGCAATTGGTCAATTTAACAATGAAGGGGGAATTGAAGCTGCTAGATCAACAGTTAGCAAAGATATTACCGGTATTAAACATCTCAACAAGTATGATGTTAAGGGCGTTCACTCTTTATTAACTACAGTAGTTGATTACTTGGGTCATAGAATTGTATGTCAAGCACCAGTCCCAGGTATCTTGCAAGATAATATTTCTGAAGATTCCGAACCACCTCAAACCGTCAAATATGGTTTCATTGACGACCATTCTGAAGCTGTTAGCGATGAATCTTTTGTTAATTCGTTTAAGGAAGTCGGTGAAGCTTTCCACTTAAAGCCTCATAAAATTTGGAATTTAGATGGGTCTAAGGTTGTGGATGTTGTTACTTCTGGTTATACTAAAGGTGCCAAAGGATCTGATGATAAAAAATACATTATTGATTTATTTAGAACCACTCCGTTAGATATTGAATTTATTGAAAAAAATTTTGATTTATCAAAGGATGACTCTTATCCACATCGAGAAACCTTATTAAGACATGAAGCTATTCTTGAATGGATTAAGAGAGAAACGGCTGTTGCTGTTAAGAAGGAAGCAGAAAGACTACAGAGCGATAGTAATACAAGTTCAGAAACTAAGGAAACTATTGGGATTGATAACTCAATGTTCTTGTTAAATCCTGATGCCTTCTCTCTAACCCCTGCGCCAACTCCTGAATTAGCCGAAGAATTAAAAGCTGATGAAGATAAAGTGAGAGAAGTTTCGAAATTTGTTAGTCAAATTTTAGTCCCAGAGTTTATAAAGGACATGGAAAAGGCTGAAGTCTACAATGCAATCGATGGTACTCATTTATCGGCTCTCCTCCATGAAGCTGGTATTAATGTTAGATACTTAGGTAAAATTGCTGAATTAACTATCGAAAGAAAAGCTGAATTCTCCAAAGAAGAAGAGGAGAAATCCGCCACTGTTGAAAAAATTAATAAGGAAGTTGCTGAAAAGGAAGAACGTGAAGCCACCGAAAGAAGAGAAAAATATGAAGCAAGAATTAAAGCTCAACAGGAAGCTAAAGAAAAAGGTGAAGAAGTTCCAGCTTTTAAGGAAGAGGAAGAAGCTGAAGCTAAAGAAAGGGAAGAAGCAGAAAGTAAATTGGAGGATAAGCTCAATACCATTCCAGTTATTGCTTTATTGGATTCTTTATACCAAATTTCTGTCTGTGAAATGATTTCCAGAGCAACCAAACATTTCTTAAGAAAAGAATTAGCATTAGTTCCATCACCACTCGCACCATATGTTATCTCTCACGTTCACAATTGTTTACTTGCTGGTGCTATCAATCCTCAACCTGAAGCGGCAAAATTAGACTTTTTGTTAAACGACATTTACAAAAATGTCGACTTATCAATTTTAGAAAAGGATGCGAAATTTGTTGTTGATTCCATTGCAAAAGAAGTTTTTGTAAGATATAGATTCAATTTACCTGAAAACTGGACAGAAGTTGTTAAAGTTGACCAATTATTTAAATCAATTGCAACCAAATTTGGTATTCAATGGAAAAACAGAAAATATGCTTTAACTAAAGAGGCTTTAGATTCACAAATTGCAGAACAAAAGGCTGCGGTTGAAGCTGCATCTTCTGCACCATCATCCAAACACGAAGATAAACAGTCCAGGAAGAAAGGTAGAAAATCATCACCAAAGGCAGTTGAAATTAAAACCGAAGCAGAAGTTGTTACAACCACATTTGTTCCAGCTGATATTATTTGTATTGTTCCAATTGTTAAGAATTCCATTTACGAATCAAACTCTGTCCCAGAAGCGTGGGAAACCGGTATTATGAAGCTTTCTAGTGAAGATGAAACTCAAATTCAAGAAGGTTCTATTTTCATTAATCAAGCAGTTCAATTCTGTGAAAGAATATATGGTCCAATCAACAATATCACGGCATCATACCTTTCTAAGCTTGCTAATATGTATGCTAATTCAAACGCTGTTTCCGATTCCGTCACTCTCTTAAAGAAAGCATTCCAAACTTTTGAAAGATGCTCAGGTATCGATTCATACCAAGCAGTTTTATCAATGAACCAATTAGCAAATATTTTGTTAGCCAATAAAGAAGTTGTCAACTCTGTTAAGGTTTTCAAGAGATTACTACAATACTGGACATTATCTTGTGGTGAAACTCATCCTAATGTTATCAACCTTATGACTACAGTTGGTGTTATTTTTACAAGATTAGGAATGTTTGCTGAATCAACTAACATCTTCAAGAAGACTCTTGCGCTTAGTGACGAAGTCAGTGGTGAATTAAGTGAACAATCTTCATTTTTTAGAATTCAAATTGCACAGCTCCTTGCTTCTGATAAAAAATACAAGGAAGCCTTAGAATTTGCAGAAAAAGCTTTTGAAGGGTACAAATTAACTCTTGGTCTCAATGATAAGTCTACTGTAAATGCAAGAAAGTTAATTTTCAGTTTGAAGAATTATAATGAATATATGAAATATCAGGCTAAAAATTTACAAGCAAAGGAACAACTTGAAAGAAAATTAGAACAAGCAGAAAATATAAAAGCTAAACAAGCTCATAAAGCTAGACAAGTTACCCCTGACCCAGAGATTTCTAACAAGAGTATCGATGATATAGTTGCTTTTATTGATGGTTCATCCAACTCCACTCAAAAAAAGAAAAAACATAATAAGAAAAAGAACTTCAAAAAATAAGTTAAACCTATTTGAATTTTGTTAATTTATTATTATTATTTTATTTTATTATCCTGTTCATAAATATCAGTATCTTATAAGGTACTAAATATTATACTTTTTGTTTATATTTACATTTTTATTAGCAACGATTTGTATTAGAATCAATACTTTTAATCTATATTTAAATTATAAAAATTGTCCATTACTTTAAAAATCATCATCACCTTCGACATCACCAAATTGCCAACAACCTATATGTGCTGATTTAGCACCTTCTTCTAATGTGAGCAGTTCATCACGTTCTTTCTTTAATAGTGTTTCAAACGGTAATAAGTTTTTCTTTTTAACCAACCCCCAGCCTTCAGAAACCATATCTTTATTAACAGATCTAGTAGGGTCATTAGCAATAGTCTCTGAGTTATAGAGTTCGACATCATATTCAACACCAACTTTAGGATTATTGAATGTAACACAGGCAACAACTTGAACGTCTAACAAGTTATCCTCTAAAAAGTAAATTGCCTCTTTAAAATAGTCCGATTGATTTTTTGGAGGCATATTAATTAATGATAATTGTGCAATATGTGCTTGTGGTTTATAGAAAGAAGTTGAAAATTCTGCTGGTAATGAACGAATATCAGAGATAGAAATTGTTTCAATAGTACCGTAATCTAAATGTTGAACCTTCACCGTTTGGTCAGTTCTGTTAATGTCTAGTATTTTTGCCCTGTAAAATTTACCGTTATCTTGTAACTTAGCAGCAACAACCTCATTACGTTTTGGTGATACAATTTTAGAAAATGATGAAGAAACGGAGTGTAATTTTTGCATGAAAGGTTTCAATTTAGCCTTTTCGGAATCAAGAATATGTAGAGCAATTAAACCATCGTTAAGAACTTCACAGACTTCTGCGTCAAGATACTTTTTTTCGATTTTTAAATTGTCAACTTGTTTTGCAAGAATATCAGCAGATTCAGGTTCGGCGGAAGGATCATAATTTTCCCAAACACCGTTTCTCTTTTCTTTTGCCTCATTTTCTGCTGCTTTAAATTGTGAACTATACTTGGTTTCAGCCAATGATCTGTCATGCGTTTCAGTCAAACCTTCTTTCAACAAGGTAACTTGAAATGGAATGGATGAACCAGGTAAAAAAATATTACCAATAAAACCACCAATTTTATCTACACCATAAATTTCAATATTGACGTCTCTTTGATAGAATTTTTTTGTTGCTAAATCTAAAGCTTTTCTTGATAAATCATCATTTCTGTTGGAAGAATTTGCTAATCCACCCAAGACTAAGATAATTCTAACACCTTCTCTATTGAGATTGATTCTGAATCTAGTACCTGAAATGACATGATCAACGACACCACTAATTTTATTTCTATTTTGAAATGAAAATAAGTAAGGTTTAGCTCTCATTGCATTTTCGGATGCATCAATGAGAGTAGTAGAAACTGGAACTTTACCGTGAACACCTTTCTTTGATTTTATTGCCATTGCTTCCGTTTCAATAAGACCATCCCAATATTCAGGTTTAGTTTCACCTCTCCGATGTCTAATAACAGTGGCATATCCATTGGAAACGATATCTTCATTAATATTTTTACCATCAGAAGTTCTAATTGTAACTTGTGGTCTTTCTTCAAATTGCTCATTTGCTTCTCTAATGGATTCAACTGTAGCATCCACATGTTTACCAATAAGTTTATGTCTAACATATTCTTTAGCATCTGCCATGAATGGTGATGTATTTGGATCAGAGGCTCTTGGTCCTCTTAAAGAGATCAATTGAACAGTAATTTCTTTGCCATCTTTTAATCTTAAAACAACTGTATCTGCGGAAATAACTCTAGATGTAATCGCTTCGATAACTTTCCCAACAGCAACAGAGCCTGAACCACTTGCAGAGTTTGAAGCATTAATTGTTGAAGCATACTTTTTCCAAATTTTTTTACCCGAATTACGTGCTTCCTTTTCCTCTCTACGGAAAACAGTCATTGTCTTAGCGCCAATCAATGATGACTGCCAATCGGCAACTTCTGCGTAACCTTCTTCTAAAAGTTTTTCAGCAATGTTACCATTTGGGTGAATAATGTTACCAACCAAAACACCGGATAATGATTCACCAATAAGGTTAACTTTGACTGATTTCGCTAAGAGTCTATTTTCAACATACGCCTTAGCTTCATCACCATACTCTTCAGCTGGCTCTTCTGCACTTGAACTTCTTGGTGCCTTTATACCTGCAATAAGAACAGGAACTACTGCTTGCTGATTTGGAGATAATAAAAATCTGACTAATAATCTATCACCACTTAAAACCTTTTCAACAATTGAATCTATTGGTTGAGCATTCGAACCAACAAATGAATCATCTGGTTTAGCAACGTGTTCAATTTTTCTGTAACTTGGGTTCCAAACACCTATTTTAGCAATTTCTGCATCTTTTTGAATTTTTCTATATTTCTCAATGTCCTCATCATCAAATGCAGTAATATTTTCTTTGATTTTGGCCGCACCTTTAGATAAAACAAATTCAATTAATGATTGGAAAATTGGTGTTGACACATCACCGAATTCTCTACCTGAAGGATTCTTATACAAAACCCAAAATTTGACTTGTTTGCCGACCAACAAAGTTCTCAATAATTCTCTTGATTCAAAAGAATACTTTTCATTGGATTGTAATCTTGGTGCCTGTAAATAGGCCAATGATAGTGTACGTTCTTGCGTACCATTTGGTGAGGTTAAGATAAGGGTATCTGCGGAGAGAACACTTTTGACCTTAGCAAAAAAAACTTGAACCATTTCTATATGTGTTATGTAAGGTTTATTTATAAAGAAAGGATGTTAGAGAAATTGGAAAGGGTTGTTTGCAGGAAATAAAGTGAGAAATATGGACACGTGTAGGGGAATAAGAGACTGAGGCGTTTGAAGGCCAGATCAAGATTGACTGAAATTTGGAAACCTTTCACCCTCGAGGCTCGAGGCTAGCGAGAAAGTCGAAACGTTCAGTGTCCACTTGTCCCCTGCCGCTTGTCGCCGTCGCTACCCAATCGCCGAGAAAGTTGATGTGATCACTGTTTCTAAATCTGATTTTACCCATATGCCATGTATGGGACGTCTAGTCGGGCATGTTTATGGCATATATACCTGTATAATTAAATGGACTAGAAAACTTTATATATAAATGTACCGTGCAAAATTAGAGAACTGCATGAAAAAAGAAAACAAAAAAGAAAACAAAAAAGAAACTCAAAATAAGTTATCAACCTATTCAAATTGGTGAACCTTGTTCCCCAACTTATACACCTGCTTTAACTCGCCTGTTCTTGTTAAAATATTAATATCTGCATCACATCCAGGAGTTAAAAAGCCCTTTCTATTTGACAATTTTAATGAGGAGGCAGGGTTATTAGTAATAGTAGCCAATGCCTTTTCAATAGGAATACCAGTCCATTTAATTAAATTATGAACACAATCTAATAGATAGGTGGCAGAACCAGCAATTGTTTCAGTTCCCTCTAGATGAAGTAAGTGACCTCTTTTTTCTATACTTTGATTTCCCCTTCTATAAATTCCATCTTGGCAACCAATGAGATATAGAGCATCTGTTACCAAAATTGTTTTACTTGGATTAGCATCATACGCTAATTTGATTGCACTCGGATGGACATGAATTCCATCTGCAACGAGCCCATAATATGGTATCATATCTTCCGAAATTTTATCCCTAGTTGCAGTGATCAAACCAACAACTCCAACATTTCTAGCTGTATAGCTTGGCATCGCATTAAATAAATGGGTCATCATTGTTGCACCATTTTCAATTGCCTTTATACCAGTATTAAAATCAGCCGTTGTATGACCAATAGAGAAAACAATATTTTCTTTTTCAACAATTTCAGAAATAATATTCAAACAACCCTCCACCTCAGGAGCTGCAGTTAAAATTGCTGTATATTTTTCGAAATCAGTTCCATACCTTTCAGTTAATGATAAATAACCTTTATTGATTGTAGTTATAGTTTCAGGTGGATGACATCCCTTTTTTATTGGTGAAATAAAAGGACCCTCCAAATGAACACCTAATGAATCAGTTTTGCTCGAGCTTCTCGTCTTTAACCCCAAAATTAGCAAAACATCTTTGTAAATTTCAGCAAAACTAGACGTAACAGTTGGGCATATGCTTGTAACACCAAATTGTAAAAGCTTTTCCATTGATTGATTATATTCTTGTACAAACTCCAACTTTGAAGTGTCACTGTTAAAAGTTGAAGAATAGTCGAGACCAAAACAACCATTAATCTGAATATCTATGAAACCAGGTGATATGATCATTCCATTTAGATCAATGACTTCAATTTTTGCCTCGTCATAGTTGAAACCTGGGTTTTCAATAATAATACCAACTAATTTGTCTATAAACAAATCTTTTTGAATTAATTTTGAATTGTCAGCTAAATAGCAGTTTGTGAATCTAATTATTTGAGATTGTGTCATTTTTAATCGTCAATGTCGCATGCAGCAATTAATCCGAAAGGCATGTTTTCCGACGTATTTTCTATTTGAGGAAAAAGAGAGGGAATAATTATGGCCTTATGTATTAATTTTAAAAGGTGTTTCTCACATCCACCAGCAGAGTCTGTTGTTGCATTTCTGCAAGACCAAGCAGAGAAGTTCCCTGTGGTGGTGTTGCAATTTGAACTTTGCTTTGCAAGTTGCAACTCCGGCAGCCCAATCGGGAAATATGGTGTTGCAGTGTCCGACGCGCGGTAAATGTGGTGTTGCACTTTGCCCTCGCTCACCACTCACCACTCTCTGCTAGATCCGCTATCTGCTATCTCGCATCTCACCGTCTGCCGGCGCAGATTACATACTCCAGACCCCAAACCCCAGATCTCCCTTAAATTTTATAGACTCCAACAGTCGATTCATACTTTTCCATGTTGTTATAGGTTACAGCCATGAATTGTTCCATTTTACCATTTCTGGGTGGCTAATACAAGTTTTAAGTCATATATATACAGTATTGGTTTGTTTATATATACACCAATACACAACTATATATAGAGATTCATATCAACCATTGGCTTTATCTATTTCCTGATGCTTAACTATTAAAATAATTTCAACTCTTCAACTTTCAACTTAATAAAATTAAATTATGCAGCAGTCAAATCTAAATATGGGAAGTGGGATTGAATTTAGTTTCGATAAACCAACTGACGAAATTTATAGAAATGAAACTCATCTTCAAAACACAGTGGGTAAGTTTTTTATTGTTGGATTCGAAGGAACTTCTGTTACAAGGGAGATTTCCCTTTTGATTACTAAATATCGTGTTGGTACTATTATCCTAAGTGGAAGAAATTTTATTAATGCAATACAAGCACAAGCTCTAATTACTGAATTGCAAACTATAGCTAGAAATTCAAACTACGAATATCCAATAATTTTTCTGATAGATGAAGAAGGTGGTATGCTAAACTCTCTTTTTGATGATGAATATATAACACAATTTCCCGGTGCTATGTCCTTAAGTGCAACAGGTTCAACAAAATTGGTTTATGATGTTTATCGTGCCGTTGCCAAGGAGTTAAAATCAATTGGTTTTTCCATGTATTTGGGCCCAGTTTTAGATATTTTGAAAAATAATCCTAACAGTTTTACCCAACAAATGATTGGTGTCAGATCATTTGGATACGATATTAATTCAGTCAATATATTCGGTGCTGCAGCAGCAAGAGCGTTCAAAGATGAAAATATGTTAAATTGTGGTAAGCATTTTCCTGGATATGGTTCAGTTACTGTCAATTCTAATTTTGAACTTCCAATGATTTTTGAAAATCCATCCGAATTACTCGAATTTAATCTTGTACCATATAAAACACTAATCAATGATAATCTCCTAGATAGTATTATGGTTGGTGGCTGTGCAGTCCCAAATATTAATAGTAATGATCTTCACGCATGTTTGAGTCCGACGATAGTAACAGATATTTTAAGAGAGAAATTAAATTTTAATGGTATTGTGATAAGTGAATGCCTTTTATTAGAAGCTTTAGACAGAAACTTTGGTGTTGTTCAAGGTTGTATATCGGCATTTTCTGTTGGGTGTGACTTGATAATGTTGTGTAATAATTATGAAATTCAAGAACAAGCAATTTTGGGTTTAAAATCTGTTATTCAAGATCAGTTAATTAATCGAATAACCATTCAAAAATCGTTGGATAGAGTGACTAAATTACAGAATACACTACCGGGATGGCATGAAGTACTTTCCAAAGGAGAATTTGTAGCACAAAAATTGCTTTATCAACATAAATTATTATCAAGAAATGCTTATGAAAGGTCAATTACAGTGATTAGAAATACGGGTTTACCCATTACAAAATATCTTGTACCTGGTATTGATACTGAAAATACTATTCTTTTGCTTACCCCGTTAATCTGCCCACTTTATGAAACAGTTGATTCTGAAGGTAACAAATCTCATATCAATAGTTCAAGTTGTCATGATCACGGAAATCTAAACTTAAATTATGGAGAAGATGTTTTTATTGAACTAGGTAAGTTGCTATCTAATTATAAACAGGGTTACAAAGTATTACACACAAGTTACAATTCCAACGGGTTAACGTCATTTCACGAAAAATTAATTCTGAAATCCAAGGTCATTTTATTTTTCTGTGCTGAAACAACAAATAATTTATACCAAGTAGGTGTATCAAAACATGTTTCAATGTTATGCAGATCTATGACTATGAAGAAAACTGATGATTCATTCATTAAGAGAGAAATGATTATCATAAGTGTGTCATCTCCAACAGATTTTATTTATGATATTAATATTGGGGGGTCACCAACAGGTTATATTTGTACATATGATTATACCATAAATGCATTACGCCATCTTCCAAAAATTTTATTTGGAGATTTTCAAGCTACGGGCAAAATACCAGGTATAGTTTCCCCTTCTTTATCATCTTCAACTAACACTAATCATGGGAACAACAAACTTAATGTTATTAATAGAACACATACATGGCTTGTAGAGCCCTTTATTTTTAAAAGGGATTGGGTAAATTTAATCACGTTATTAAAAAATCACAATTTTTTGGATTATTCCGTGAAAGAATCCCAGTTAACTAATCTGAAACGGTTTTTTCTTGATACCCAAAATCACCACAGTTTTGTTGTTAGGAATACAAGTTCAAATACAATTTTAGGGATAGCTACAACTTGGATTTATCTTGGTAAAACAGATATGAATCAAATCGGAAATATAATGCTTCTATTGGTAGATAAAAACAAACGAAATATTTCAATAGGAAACCAGTTATATTCAAAAACAATTAAATATCTTTTTGATACTTGTCACTGTACCAAAATTTACTTAGGCAGAGATTTCCCTAAATTAATAATATCAAATGATTTACTATTGAATTTTACGGAGGAAAACAATAATACACTAAAGTTTTTTAAATCATTGGGTTGGAATTTTAGCAGTAACAGTTTTAAATCAAGTTTGGTCGTACATAAGCCCCATAAAAAGAGAAAATTATCAGGTGTCACTTTGCAAGCTTCTGAAAGGATTAGCATCAGTACTTTATTGACAGAGAAAACTGAAATTGATAATATTGATAAAATATTGGATAGTTCCCCTTCAACTATGAATAAAGAAGTAAACAATTTATTTTTTGGAGATATATTTAATAATCCTACAGAAAACAGCGATTCCGGGGATAGTATTGCATCTAAACTATTGGAAAGATCAATTAAGAGACAAGTTAAATATTTGATGAGATTGGATGAAGTATCGACCTGGCAGGTTGCAGAGAATTTGGTTCGTCAATTACAAGTAGTTGGTATAATGTTTGATATATGTAGAAACCCTGCTGAAATATTTTCCTCTCAATTTGGAAAACGTGATATAAACGAAAATTCTCCAACAGATTTAAACAATGCTGACTTTACTGATAACAATTATGAAACATACTTGGAAATTTATAAGGATTTTTGCAAACCAACGGAAGAGAGATCATATATGGATTCTTCAGGAAATTTTGACATTATTGTTGCATTAGAACCAACTAAACGATCAGTAGTTGGGAGTTTAGTAGTGTTTAATGGAAAATCCAAATTTTGTAAATTTTATCCGTTTTTGGAATCATTAAGAAATGGTAGGAAAACAATCAATCCGAAGAAATATAGCGAATTTGCTTGTATCACTGGTCAATTCATTGATCCATTATACAGTACTTTATCTGAAGTGTTTAAATTGGGATTGATCTGTACTGCATTGATGTATGTCAAAGGGCAGTATAATAATTGTTCAGAATGTTTCATTACTGATATTGAAGAGGGACAATTGCGAAGTTTATATGATAACGGATTTAAAACCGTTGAAAAATATTACAACTACTATTCTGTCATTACTAATGTATAATATTTTATATTATTTTAGAAGTATATATATCCATAGGTGTAATAAAAAAAATCAAAAATACGATAAAAAGACTCTTTTTGAGTTAATTTAAAAATAGGCCAATATTAATTATTTAACAAAAGTTGCCGCCTCATCATCACAAACCACAAGACAGTTTTTATGCTCTCTTAAAAAAGTACTAGGAATTTTTGGAGAAACCGGTTCTGCCAATGTTTTTCGCAAAATGTCAGCCTTTCCTTTACCAAAAGCCAAAATTATAATTTCATTAGAGTTATCCAGAACCGTTGAGATACCAACGCTTAAAGCAAATTTTGGAACACTTTGTAAATCATTACCAAAAAAGCGGGAATTGGCCTTAATAGTAGATTCTTGTAAAGCAACTTTTCTTGTGACAGAATCTCTACTAGAACCTGATTCATTGAATGCGATATGTCCATTTGGTCCAATTCCTCCCATAAAAATTTGGAATGGAGCATATTTATGAATTTGTTGTTCGTATCGCTCACATTCTTTAGTATAATCATCTGCTAAACCATTTAAAATATGAATGTTTTCCTCAGGAATATCAATATGATCAAAAAATTTATCATGCATGAAAAAGTAATATGATTGATCATTTGTAGGTTCAAGATTGCAATACTCGTCCATATTAAATGTTACCACATATTTGAAGGATACTTTACCTTCGTTGTATAATTTAATCAAATATTTGTAAACTGGTTCCGGCGATGAACCAGTTGGTAAACCAAGAACGAAAGGATGTTGATTTGTTGGATTAAATTTATTGATGGAATCAGCTATATGAATTGCAATATTTTTTGCGGCTTCTTCCTTTGTTTGATATTCCGAGATTTGTACCATGGCTAACTTTTTTGTTAGTTAATGTATCAAGAAGGCAAGTTATTATAAAAAAAAAGATATTTCTGAAAGATTCGAATACACATGGGGCCTTTCTACTTTTAAACTATATATATATATATATAGTAAGAAAAGTAAAAATACAAATTTTAAGCATAAAGGGGCATCATTATAATTATTATCAACCAATACCCATTGTGAAAACGAAATTTTCAACTTGATGTTGCAATTGGATTAGGGGTTGTAGTAGTTGGTGTTACAGTTTTGAAAATTGCAACCGTAGTGTTTAGTGTTCACTCAGCGCGAATGCAGCCTGCAATCTGCAGCTTAGATCTGATTAAAGCCGTATTGGGATTAAAAAAAATACTGTGGAACTGGGAAAAAACTAGGAACAATCTCTAGGTCCGTTATCGGTCACATGATGTACATAAAATATATTCGACAAACGGTGACGATATACTAGCAAGATTCATCATTAATTTGACAGATTATTGCTAAAAAAACTATTAAATAGAATTGAAGTAAGAACTAAAATATTAACACTCAATTATAGAAATCCAAAAACCTGAATAAAAAAGAAAAGATAATTATAAACGATTTTGAAGTTAGACAATCAGACAATTCTACCTTCGCCAGATGCTAGAGCAACTATTGGGGTAAATTCTCCCTCTTCTAAAAATCCTTCCAGTTCATCTTCTGTATGATCTTTAATCATGAAGAAAATGAGAGGAATTGCAATAACCATCGAACCTTGCACCAAAGCCCAAGAACTTGCAAACATACTCATATAAGCTGTGCCATAAGCATCTAGTCTCCAAGCGATTGCAGCACCAGCAGATTGTACACCTTTGTAGAAACCAGCATAATATGCAGTTTTTTCACTATCATTAGAAAGTGCACCCATGATCCATAAACAATAACTTTGGAACATTGCATCGAAGATACCATAAAAAATGTAGAGAAACATTGGTCCAATATAATCACTATCTTTAAAATCCATCGCCTCAATTTTGTAATTACCATTTGAGTCAGCAGTGACATCTGCCCTAGTAAAACCCTTTTGAAATTTATAACCACCACCCCAAATGGCAAATGCAATACAGAATAAGAAACCCCACCCAATTTTTGCACGAACACTTCTTCTAAAAAATTTTAAATCTAAGATAGTTCCAATAATGACGGCACCAATCATTTGAAAACACCAATATAGTAAGGAATTCAAAGATCTTGTTCTAATATTAAAACGACCAGCATTGAATTCATTGAATTGATAAGTGTAAAACCAATTTGATGCAAAAAACATTGGGAATAACAAGAAGATTTTAGGTTCTTTAAACAATACTTTAAAAGATCCAAAAATTTCTGATTTCCAATTTGGCAGTTTTTTATCAATAACTCTGGTACCATCATCTTTCCAAACCTTCTCTTTAGGTAGCATGAAAAAGGCAATAACACTACCACATCCCATTAAAACCATGAATGCAATATAAGTACCATCTTTAACAGTAGAGGAATCTGAATGCAAATTATTAGCCAATGGGATAATAGCACCAATGACTGCACCTAAATTGAAAATAACCCAAAAAACCATGATTGCTCTACCCTTTTTATCTTCAGTTGGATATGACATGATGATAGAACCTTGAGCTGCCCAAAGACAAGCCGCACAAATACCAAGATATGCACCTGCAAAAATAACAAAACCTTCATTTTCATTATGGTTATAAGACAAAAGAGAGCCAGCATAGATAAGGTAACCAGTACCACCAACCATCAAACAGTATCTTGGACCTATTAAATTGCAGATTGTACCTGCAAAGAAACCGACACCAGCAAATGTACAATATAATGCAACATTGGCATTATCTTGTGTTTCAGTACCCTTGGCACCACTAATTGAAGCACCGATACCAGACAATGCATTAAACATACCAGGTGTCATAAAAACAACAAATGCAAGCATAACAATTTGAATCATTGCATTTGAATAAGCAGGAATATGGGGAATAAATCTTCTGTCATATAGTTTACCACTACTTTCAATTTCACTTGGTGTATAGTGTTTGACTTGTTCAAAATTTGTTGATTTTTCATTTGATTCTGTGTTTGAATCAGCATTATAATTTTCTCTGAGACTTTTTACCTCAATAGACTCGTCAGTTTTTTCTTGCATAGACATGTTGAGTTAATTGTTGCTTATTTGAGTTTGACTTTGATGAATATACATAAAATTGTAAAGACTCGAAAATAAGGAAGAGTTTGGACGGTGATTTTGAAATGGAAAAATATACACCTTTTTATAACGGAAAAATATTTGAGTAAAGTTTTCAAGTGTTAAGCAACGTAACGGTTTCTCTAGTTTTCGTTTTAGTTACTATCTCCTATGTGGGGTAAATTTTATTTTCTATGATGTAGATATACGTTTATCGTAGACGCTACAGTGTAGAGTGACATTAGAGAAATGTAATGCTACAATGCGATGCTACTTTTTGATAATATGCCTATGGGTATTGAAAGAAACTCACATGAGCCAGGGTTATTCTTAAAAGAGATGTATCTATCAACGTAGCGTCAAAATTTAAAAAGGAGGAATGTGGACTGGGGACTCACTGAAGAGTTACTAAATTACGATTGTTGTTGCAATGGTAGCGACGGCGATAAGAGATATTCAAGACCGTTGCCGCTCGCCGCAGAAAACAGAGAGCGGAACAACTGCCCTGGCAGATTGCAACCCTATTTTGTTGTGTAATCAGCATGGGTCACATTGAATGCTGCAGGGAAAACATGAAACGTGAAAGTAAGTGAAAGATCTCCGTAGTCCGTTCTTTGTTCGTAACTCTTAACGCTGCCTCAGCTCCCAGCGGCTCGCTACAGATTCTCGGTTGCAGTTTTCAAATTGCAACACTAGATTGTAAACAACACGCCCGACATCCTCTATGTACCAAAAATTACTATTTCTGTTAGTGGAAAGTAAAGCGGTTACTTATGTATATATTTATCGATGCTACAAGTTGCACTCCACTAACACCACAACTATTAGTTTTTATCTAGTGTTAACTGTCTGGTAAACAAGAGAATCATACATTTATCCCTTGTTGCAAATATTTCTTCTACGATATACCCCTCCAAAAAATCATGATCTCAGTTCTGGCGTTTTGTAACATCACTCATTTTGATTAATAAGCCATATCTAAGTATATATATTATTCATACAATTTTTCACAGAAGGCAACATCAAACTATCCACCTAGGTTTGGCAAATATCTTTATTCTTTCATCATACCCGTATTTACTTGGTGTGATATATATCTCATTTCCATTTCCATTTTCATTTTGATTTGCATTTCTTTTATTGATCAGCTTTTTCAAAAATATACACCCTAAGTGAATCATCAAAAAACGATCACTCTGTTCTAAAAACATGTCAAAATCATTAGTGAACACAAATACATTATTCGAAAGATCTCTCGACTCTCTTCCATTGGGATCAATTGAGTCTGACTCCATACTTACAACCGCAACTAGTGTACCAGATTATTCGTCAGATTTGTCGGTGAATTCTGATACTGAATTTCACAATTACATGAACTTGTATTTGAATATTTCGAAAATCGAAACTAATTTTAATGATATCACTCATAAATTTGAAAAATCTATTTATGAATCAATGGATAAATCGACTAATTGTATGATACCATGCTTTAATGTTGCCTGGAATAAAAATGAAAAATTCCCTTCTGGATCATTTGCAGTTATTGATATTGGGGGTTCCACATTGCGGGTATCTGTAGTTGAATTTCTTGAAAATAAATCAGCAAGATGTATTGTCAACAAGTCATGGACCATTGAAGATAATAACAAACATTTAGATAAATCTTTCTTTAAATGGGCTGTTGATAATTTTAAATCATTAATCACAGCAAATTTAAGATCCACTTTGGAAGATTCAAATGGTAATATAAAAGTTGGTATTACCTGGAGTTTCCCTATGATCCAAAATGTTGCACCAAATAGAGGTATTGTGTCCAATCTTGGGAAGGGTTTTACAATTTGTGATAATTTTAAGGGTAAAGATTTGAAGGATATATTTGAAAATTGTTTCCAGCAATTAGGAATTGCAATTAAGGTTTATGCTATTATTAATGATTCGATATCTGTTTTCGTTACGGGTTCTTATTTTAATCATGCTAAAATTGGATTAGTTCAAGGAACTGGCATTAATTCATCCTTTTTCATTGAACCTTCATTATTGGGAGAAACTAAAAGGAATATATTAGCGCATGTAGATGATGGAACAAAATTACTCGTCAATACCGAAGCTTCATTTTTAGGTCATCATTTAGTGGACTATATTTGCCCTGCAGATAAAGAGATGAATAATTTATGGAAATTAATGGAGAGAGACAATATATTACCACCACATTTAACCACAGAAAGTTATGGTGTATTTCAACCTTTGGAAATAATAACTGCAGGTAGATATATTCCTGAGATTATTAGACGAATTTTCGTTCAAAGAAAGTCAAATCCAACGCCAAAATCACTAGAATTACCACGGTATTCATTGACTGCTGAATTTTTAGCAGGGTTATATAATTGCAAAAATTTGGAGATTTTCAAAAAGGAACTTGAACAAAATATAATGGTTGAAAATATTACAACCGAAGATTTAAATATTTTAAAGATTATAACACAAAATGTTATTTACCGTGCATCATTAATACTTTCATGTTATATAATTGCCCTTATAAGAGTTACAAAGTTTACAGAATTACAAGAATTGAAAATTTCTGTCGTAGGATCAATGCTTCAATTCTTTCCAGGCTATAAAGAAACCGTGCTTGAAATATTACATGCTGAAAGATTAAAATACAGTTTACCGAAAGTTTCTTTCGATTTTATCAAAAACAGTAGTATATATGGCGCAAGTATTGCTGCGTTTGTTAATCAAGAACGGATGGATTTATAGTGTTGTTTATTTAAAGATTTTTTATAGTATTCTATAGTGCCATACTAATGAGATTTGAATGAGTTACATGCGTAAACTCTGACTTATGACAGTACATATAGATGCAGATTATTGTTGTTATACAATAAAACAATTTATATATAGATTGTAATTAAGTTATTTTAGCAAAGTAGCCTCCCCTCTCCATTCCCCACTAAGAGAGGACGGAGAGACCATAGAAAAAGAGAGACCGACGAAAGTGGACGACGCCCCTAGGTTGGTTTGCGTTCCTGGAGGACTATAGACCCGAGATCAGGTTGGCAAAGTTGGACGCTGTTTCATCCAGTCCCCCTGAGATCTTCGGCGTTAGGCTGCTAATATTTTCCTATGCGAGTATAGTACTGACATTAACGGATTGCGGAAAACGAACGCCGAGAATCGGTGGGTGTAAGGGGATCGCAAAAGTTACCATTTTAGAACAGCTACGGAAATTGGAGCGAGGACCGTTGTGATTGTAGAGACCACCCAAGTTTCAGATCCCAAGAGTCACCGATAAGGATTTTAAACCTTTATTATTAATCTTTATATAAATTATACTCTTTCTCTTTTTATATATAATATATATATATATATATATATAGATATAGATATATCTGTTCCATGAAACAATAGACAAAATTACCTTTAAAAAAATTCTTAGATTATTTTAAACGACATGAAATCATGTTTGCAACATTAGATGCCGAGTCTAACATGTCCCTATTGGATGTTGATCTTTTAACTTTTGACTTAAAGGATACAACGAGAGACGACCAATTGCCTAGTTTTAGAGAGCAATCTCACAGAGAAAATAAAAGATTGGGAATTAAAACACGTTCTAGAGGAGGATGTATTGAATGCAAAAGGAAAAAGAAAAAATGTGATGGCGTTAAACCCACATGTGGAAGGTGTTTGAAATCAAATTCATGTTGTACTTGGTCGATTTCTACAACCTCTGAAAAATCTAAAGCAAAGATACCATTAATAAAAACACACAATTTTCAAGATTTAATTAATGATAAGAAAATATTCAATTCTGAGCTGGATTTGTGTGATGTAAATATGCCAGTACTGGAAATGTTTTGCACGGATTCCAATAATAGTTCTTTTATTAAAGAATCAAACTACCTAAACAATAACCATATTGACAATAATTGTAACTCTATTGAAGAATTGAATCAAATCCTGAAAATCTCAGAGTATATTTTACCCTCTAAAATAAATTTAAATATCTACCCGTCACAAAAAATATTTGCTGATTTAGAGGACGTTGAAATAATGTACCTTGATTATTACAGGACATGTGTGTCACAGACTGTTTCAATATTGCCAAACGAATCTAATTTTTTTCTAAACTTATATTTACCACTAGCGGAGCAAAATAAGTCAATTTTGTATGCATTAGTTGCATGGGCAGGAGTTTTTTTGAATCATTCCAATGATATAATCGATCCTCTCTCTTATATAAAAAAAGCTGTTCAAGTATCAAAGGAAGATTTTAAGCCAGTTAATTTGGAAAAAGATGAATCTGTTGCTTTGATATCACTATATACAATTTTATGTGCCGTTTTAATATGTGCTGGTGATGTCAAGGAATGGAATAAATATTTTGAAATATTATATAAAATTTTATCAAGAAAATGTAAAGGTAAATTGAAAAACATAAACAAATATCTAGGCGATACTAATGAAATAAAATGGCTAATTTCAAATTTCTTATATCATGATGTTTTAGCAAGTATCAGTCATATAAATGGAACACATTTCCGTATGGATGAATATTACGATGTTTTGGATATGGGAACATATGCAAATGGTAAGCGTATAACAAAATTTTTGATCACTAATGGTAACAATGTAAATGAGGATTATTCATCTAAGGATTTGAAAAAAAGTTCATCAATCGAAATAATTGACAATGATTTAGTGTGCGATCCACTTCAAGGTTGTGTTAGACCAATGTATGTATTAATTGGAGAAATAACTAATACTTTTGTCGACTTTAATAAAGCCGAGACTAATTTATTTAAAAATGAAGATAATTACCAAGTTAATGAATTTTTATCTTTGAGAAGTAAATTGTATTCAGATTTGGAAATCAAATATAATAACTTGGAAAATCAACTGCAAAATACAAAACCTCATGAAATCTCATTATTTTATTTGGATTGCGATACGATTCTTGAATTACATCTTACTTTATTTGAAGTTTATAGACTATCTGCTTCCATTTATTTGAAAACATTAATTATGAAAGTACCGCCAATATCACCCGAAATTCAACATTTACTTTTAGAATTACTACAGTCAATAAACATCATCATTGAATCCAACCTACAGGCATCCTTGTGTTTTCCTCTATTAGTTGCAGGAATGGCATCTGTTACGGGAAAGGATCGTAATTTTATCGAAGAAAAAGTTTCAAAAATGTCCAGTTCTTTTCCAGTTAAAAATTTTCAGAGAATTTTAGTAATCATCGAAGAAACATGGAAAATAAACAGAAACGGTTATGAATGTGTTCATTGGTTTGATATTTCATCAAACTTAGATTGGGATCTATGTTTAGCCTGAATATTTTTTTATTATTATATAAGAAGTCTTTTAGATTTAATTTAAACAAATTTTTTAAAAATGAAAATATTTTAAATATAAGTAACACTATTTAGTAGTTAATTGTTTATGCTTAGCAATGATTTTATCAGCCATATCCACCAAACCTTCAGCAATAATATCTGGGGACCCAAATATCTCTAAACATGGCTCTTTTTCGTGAACATTTGACCAGGCAGTAATAAATCCACCCTGTTTTGCCGCTATAGAATCCCACATATGAGAGGCTGCGAAAAATGCATCATTGCCAGATGATGGTATTTTATCATAAATAAATTTGTAAACGGCAGCCTCAGGTTTACCAACACCAATAGAATCACATGAAATTAAATTTTCATCAGGCATTTCCACACCGGAACGTTTGAAATAACCAGCAACTCTATCATGTGACGCATCAGTCAAACACCAAATAGTAAAACCGTATTCTCTTAAACGCTTAAACATTTCCTTTAATTCTGGGCGACCTTCAAGTTTAAACCATTCACCATAAATATACTCAAGATCCTCATCAGTTGCATACTCTCTTGGTTCTTTAATACCTGCAAAAAAGAGAGATCTATAAAAGGTATATTTGAAGATATCCCCAAAGGTTTGATAATGCTTACATTGAGAAAGGTATGAATAATCTCTTTCACAACCTGCTAACCAGAAGAAAAAAAACAATCTAGCATCAATACCGGATTGTTTAAATCTTTCCCCCATCTTGTATTGAATTGCCTCAATGCATTTTTCATAGGAGATACAGGTTCCAACGATGTCAAAAACAATATCAGGCATTCTGTAATGATAATATAACTAATAATTATTGTAAAAGTGTCTTCTGACTTTTGAACCATAAATTTAACGTTAGCAAATTATTTTTCAGATATTAATTTTCTAATTTAATGTTCTGTACGCTTCCTTTTATACATTAAATTTAAATTTCCCAACAGAGACAAAACGGATACAGGGGAAAATGCCAGCCTATCCATTAGAAGCTCCTCGAAGATAACAGTCACGTCTTTCCTAAATAGGAATAGGCGCTTGCGATCTTCGCTTATCAAAAAAAGACGGCGCTTATTACATATAATGTATCTATACTCGTCCGCAAATTGGCACAAACAATCCTAAGAAACTTGGAATTAAATGCCGCATTTTAATGTATTTTATTAAACTGAATTTGAATTGATATATACAGTGTTATTAACGAGATTGTATCAGCCAGTAACCTTTTTTTAATGATCAGTAACTTCAGAACAGTCACCAATCGACGCGACTGTATGCTGTTTTGTACACTGGCGGTTGTTCCAAAGTTACTGTTCACTATGGAAAGTTACTGACTAATACGATCAGTTCAATAACACTATGTTTTATATATGTATATATCTAAAGTTTATGACAGGTATACTACAGCTAGACCTTATTTTTTCACGGTATTTTATACTTTGTAGGCAAATAAGGGCAACATTTATATCATTTTGAAAAATTGTCAAGTACAAACATTGGTGTCATGATTTGTGATGGACAGCGATTATGAGTATTATTCGAGTGAATTTTTATCTTCAAAAAGAGTTTCAAGGTAAATAAATTATATATATATCTAAATATATCCTATGTAATTATAAAAAAAGGTGCTTGATGTATTCTTGCACATAAACATAAACAGAAATAAAAATGTAATTATATTAATATTATAAAAAACTTGTCTCAGCTTCTTTTATCCGCAAATTGTAAAGTTAATAAACATACCTGAATTGTTTATTTTCCAAATCAGTCTTATCTTTCAAACCATTAACAATACCTTCTAACCTTAACGAGTCATCTAGTTCTGGATCGCCATATAATTTATTTCTTCTTCTATTTTCGTAGAAAATATAACCACCTAAACAAGAACCAATTGCAATACAAGCAGCAAAGCAACCCATAATTGTCGCTAAAGCATGTGTGTACTTTGGTGCATCACTACCTTTGAAACAAAATGGGCCAACAATATTTCCAACTGCAAATGCAATTAAAACAGCAGCATTTGTAAAGGATTGTTTTGTATGTCCACTAACCAACTGGCCTGTTAAATTCATTGCAAAAGGGAAAGCAGCACTACAAGAGTTAATCATCCAGTATGCAAACACTCTACCCCATTTTGCAGCACCACCATTTTCCGTGCCATAAACAATTGCCAATCCAATTATTGCAATGATCATTGGAATTGTCAACCCAAGAATTCTCAAGTTTTTATAGTAAATTCCAAAAAATGCCCAGATCCACATTTGTCCGGCTGAAAAAAAAGACCACGGTAAACTCACTAAAATTGTAGTATATGAATCAAAATCAAATGATTTAAGAACCAAAGTATTGAAATTTGTCAACCCTCCATTTGGAATCATGCTAAAAAACATATATAAAATAAGGAGGTAGGTTTTTGGATCCTTGATAGCATCGATAATTTGATGATTATCCCAAGCTAGTGTTTTAACACCAGTCATATTATTTGCAACCCTTTTAGTAGCAATGATTCTTTCTTCTTCGGTCAGGAATTTTGCTTCACTTGGTAGAGTTGGTAAAAAGAACCACATATAAGTACCCAAAATAATAGTAAGACAAGCAAGAACAAGATAAATATACGCCCAAGACTTTAAACCAGTATCTGTATGGCCTAATCCATAGGCAACCAAGGAAAAGATAACGTAAAGGCCACCTTGTCCTGAAGCAAAACATAAAAATCTGAAAGGTTGTTCAGATTTTGTGTACCATTCACCAATGTAGTTAATGCAAGCTGCGGAGATAGGAGCTTCTGAAATTCCGAGTAAAAACCTAAGGACCATAATTCCAGCATAATTTTTAACACCCATATGCCCAAACAAAAGAATACCCCAGGTTAGACAAACAACACAAATAATTTTGGAAACAGGAAATTTATGAATAATAAAATTTGCTGGATACTCTGCACCTAAATAACCAAAATAAAAAATGGCGGAAACCCATGAATACTGATCACCATCAATATTGATATCTTTTTTAAGGTTGAACATAACAGCCCAAGACAATGCGGCCTTATCAACATAATTTAAACCATAAACCAAAGTGATAAATGGTAAAATTTTCCAATCAATTTTCCTTCTAATTCTCTTATTCTCTTCTTCAGAAATTTCTTCGTCAATATGACCTTTTAATATATGAAAGGCTTGATCACGAATTTCTGAGTCATCATCAATGTCATTTTCAACTGAATTGATACTTATTGAATTTATATTTTTTTCTAGTGAAATCTGTTTAGATTCTTCTTCCGCCATATTTGTTGTAATATTCATAGTAATTGTAGTTGGTTAAAAGGAGAGATAAAAACGTTGAATGAAAAAGCAGTAAATTTTGATTGAGTTTTTTGTTATTTTAAAAGTGGGAAAAATATGGTATTAAATACTTCAAAATAGGATTAGTTCTGTTGAATGGACTTAACTCAAACCGTGAATAAATATATAATATTCTATGAAAATTCATTGTTTGAAACCTTATCACTGATTAGGATGTAAAATTCTTAATTATGTTACTTATAGATCTTCAAATTTTGTTTAATAACAAAATATACTCTTAAGATGCATCTGGTTAACTAAATTATATGCATTATCATTATCAAAGAAAATTCTTAAAGCGGTTATATCTCAATTGAGATCTATCCGATAAAATAATATGATTGGATATACATACTAACAATTTGCCGTCATTTTTGCGCAGCTATTGAAACTTCGGCGTTTATCTCTAATTTGCCCTTGTGTAAAATGTCAAGGTTGCTGATTACTTGTCTCGATCGGGTAACACGAATCCAGGAGATATTATGCGGCGGAAAGCATTTTCGTTTGGCGCTTATTCCTAAACGGGACGTTCTGCCGGAAGTCCAGTATCCAGCATCGATTAATGCTTATCGGTAATGATAAGATAACCCAACAGTTGAAAGGGTGAAGGGGCTGAAGGCTGAACCACGGGTTGGTAGATTTTTCCTTATTCCCAAATAAATATATATATATATATATAAGTGATTTCACTATAATTTATAAGTTAATATCAAAGTACAATTTTTAAACTTTCTCATCTAAATATAATGTATACCAATTAAGTCATTGCCAAAGAAAAATATGTCTAGTTATTTACCAGTACCAAATGGTATGAAATCTTTTTGGCTCACTGCTGAAGATGAATTTTCAACTTTCAGAAGTTCAGACACACTTCCTCAAGAGGTAGAAACAGTTATTATTGGTTCTGGATATGCAGGTGCAACAACTGCTTACCACTTATTGGAAAATAAATTACCTGGTAGATTATTGATGCTTGAGGCAAGAAATGTTTGTAGCGGGGCTACTGCACGTAACGGTGGTCATTTAAAACCGGATTTATATTTTGACTATGAAGGTCTTAGAGACAAATATGGATTAAAGGGTGTTGCCGATATCATGAATTTTGAATATGATCATGTGAAAGCAGTAAAAGAATTGATTGAAAAAGAACAAATAGACTGCGATTTCATTTTATCTCGGGCTTGTGATGTTCATCTTTCAGCTGCTGCAGTAAGCAAAGCTATAAAAAATTATAGAGAAATGGTTCAAAATCCATATGTTAAGTACAAACATGATATTCAAATCAACTTTGGTAAAGGTGCCAAAATTATTTCAAAGGTTGACAAATCTCCAGTTTGTGTAACTTATAGTGCCGGCCAATTATGGCCCTACAAATTAATGGTTCACTTGCTAAAACTTTGCATTAAAAAGGGTTTAATTTTACACTCAAATACACCTGTATTAAAAGTTGAAAAAATGAATGATAATAGATACTTGATAAAAACGGAAAGAGGTAATGTCATTACCGAAAAAGTTATTTATGCAACAAATGCATACACTGCTTCAGTTGAACCTCAATTTGAAAACAAAATTGTTCCAATTAAAGGAATTTGTAGTCATATAATAGGATCATCTCCGAAAAAGCCTACTCCACATTTAACCAATACTTATGGTATACGTTATGGCCCTTCAGATTCAGATTATTTGATTAATAGGCCAGATGGAACAATTATAGTTGGCGGAGCTAAAAGACACATTTTTCCTTTTAAAGATGTATTTTATAATACTGTTGACGATAGCTCATTAATTCCAGGCACTAAAAGTTATTTTGATAATTATATGAAGGATAGATTTTACACATGGAAAGATTTTGAATCTGAGCCTGATTTTGTTTGGAGTGGAATTCTTGGTTATACAGATGACAGTTTACCCTATGTTGGTGAGATTCCAGGGGAGGAAAACAAATTCATTATTGCAGGATTTCATGGTCATGGAATGCCTCGTGTTTTATTGTGTGCTAAGGCATTAGCTGGAATTATTAGTGGTAAAACTGAAAAACTAGAAATACCTGACGGTTTCAAAATTACAGCAGAAAGAATGTCCAATACCAAAAATACAATTTTAAAGTCTTTAGGAACTCCACAAATGTCAAAGCTCTAAGCATTGCGTGTCTTTTTTTAATTATATAAATAATAAGTATACAGTTTATATCCATTTTATAATATCTAATATCTACTAAGTATATGATACATTTAAATCTTTCAACTGACCTTTAATCTTGTATAAAAGACCACCCTCTCTTTGCAACCAAAAATTTTCATCATACTCATCTTGGCAATCTGAAATATGAATTCTATTCACTTCAAGCTGTTGATCTAATCTCCATATGATCAATTGCGACTGTATGGGCTGTTCTAGAGGATTCAATTCCTGCACAGATAGTAATAACCACAACAAAAACCGTCTAATTCTAGATAATCCAAAATTATGCAAAGTTGGGGGACTGACCAGTAATTTGCATGGATTTTCCAATTCATAATAAGAAGCCTGTTTATTTTTAATAGTTTCATTTGTTAGCAGTTTAGGTTTTTCATATGAAAGATTAATATACGCCATTCTTTGCATTAAATACGCATTTGACAAATTATCTAGAAGTTCAGAATCAATTACTTTTTTAAACATAGCAATGGATTCACTAAAATAGGTTTCCGAATATAAACTTGATTCAGATGCAATGGAATTAACCGTGGTTTGTCCCAAATGAAAGTACAACTCAGCAGCAAAAATAGTCAACCTTAGAGTATAGGTTTTCAAATTACACCTCGAAAGATACGAATAAAATGACGAGTCCAGCATAGGCGTAATCACTGTTGAAATCATTTTCGGTGTTATAGCTTGGGCTCCAGTTCCTAACTTACCGCTAGCCCCCAATAAGAGTGCATATACACTATATTCTTGTAGTGATGAAAGATGTGCATATGCTTTATCACTGATCATATTTTTTTTAACCAATCCGTAAGTTGTGTATGCACTTTTATAATCACCTAACATGAAATACCAATCTCCCAACCTCCTTAAAATCATTTCTTGAGATTCTGCATAATAATAATTTTCAGCTAAATTATATGCAACATTCGAAGTTTCCTTAGAAGCGTTCGAAGATGATTGATTTGATCCAAATGAAAAAAATGTACTTTTATTACCACTAGAACTACCTGTACCCCATTTTCTTCCACCAAAAAGCCTTCCAGTTAAACTTGTTCTAGGCACAACTACATCATCATTCCATTGTTTAATTTTCGTATTCATAAAAAAAAGCATTTCTTTGGATATAATCTCCTGTAATGGCCTTGTCCAAAGCGTGAACGCATCCTTGCCTAACATTAAAGTTGACCCCGGTTTTTGCTTGCTAAATAAAGATGGTAACAAGTTCATGTTTGAGGGGTTGTTTTCTTTTATTTTAGTTGTATTGAAATCAATGGGCACAATTGTACTAGTTTTACCTACTCGTATCTTTAAATCTTCCTGTATCTTTAGTCCAGATTGTAGCATTGACAAATCATCTTGATCAACCAAAATTATTATATGCTGTAATATTGATGACTTGTCGTACCATTGTGGTAATTTCAGGGAACCCAATGATGTGACTAGTTTTTCAATATCTTCTTTTGCATCCTTACCCGATATTACAATTAATTGCATTATTGGATGCGTGAAAGTTTCAAATGAGGTCATGGTATCTCTTAAATTTATCAAAGATATTAATTTTAAATATATGCTGTTTTGTAAAGTGCTTATGGTTCTATATTCTCGTTTGAATGTTTGATAATCTATTGACTCATTTAAATCATTTATGCTGTCATCAATTGATTTAACATAATCTTTCAGATTTTTATTGAAGTTTTTCAAATCAAACAATTCATCATAATTATTTGATGTCGGTTTTCTAAAACTTGAAAATATGTCACCAACAAACCTAACGCAACCAGTACCTGCTAGACTTGTTATTACCCCGGATTTTTCGATGGCAGGAGAGCAATTAATTGGGGTATTATAATTACTCCCATAAGCAAATACATTTTCAAAGTATGTAAATAATTCGTGGACATTGCGTATATCGCCAAATAACGATACAATTGAATCCGCTGAAGCTGAACTTAGGACCGAAATCTTTGGAGCATATGCTAAAAGTAGTAATTGTTGAATATTTACTGACGAAGTTCCGCAAATTTCAGCGGTAGATTCTAAGGTGGTTGAAAGTGTTCCGTATATTTTCGGTATTGGAAAATCCATAGTTGTCACTTCAAAGCCAGTACTACACTCAAGAAGTGAGTGCAGGTTTTAGAAGAATATCTCTTTCAACTAGAAGAGTTGGACTTACATGAGATTTGTTTTCCGCTCTGCAGTTTGCGTGGCCGGCTCGGCTTTCGGGCGGTCTATAGTGTGGTGCTTGCAATACATACCAACTGTTTGCTGTATTTTTCACATGAGAATTTTAATTTTTTAATTTTCAAATTTTTTTTTAATTTTTCTATTTTTTTATTTTAGAATCTTCATAAAGAAATGTATATAAACAGATTTAAATAATATATTGTACAAAAGGAATTCCAATGGTAATCTACATCACAAAAAAATATCACTAAAAATAACCTGGTTGAAACAAATTAAAATAGTTTTAAAATAAGAAAGCAGAAAAAAATCCCAGAACAGAGTAAATTAAAAATAAATATTATGAATTTTTGAAGGAGAAACAAAACATGAAAGGAGAGTTGATCAATAATCAGGTATGTAAAAAAATGGGTCATTACACAATTGGTGTACTCTGGCCCATGTTGACAACATCTGTAGCAACATCTTGCAATTTATCTGCATGCATGACATGAACTTCTCCTGTTAGTTTAAGACCTTCTAATTTTTCTTCATCACCCCCAGAAATTATATGATATCCTAACCCTATCCCACCCAATAAAAGCATAGTACCAAGAGCCAAAGCAAAGCCAACCCCTGTGACTTCACCATTTGTAAACTCTTGTACACTTTTGTTGACATTTGAGCTAGTAGATGTTGCTGTTGATAATGACGATGAAGTAGAAGACAATGATGAACTGGTTGATGTGAATGAACCTTCATATAAAAACATAGATGTTTTTCTGACAACTTTTTGCGCCACAGCATTTTGGGCGTCTAAATTGTTAGCAGCTAGTGTATAAGGAATCCACGAATTACCATTCCAAATAGCACTGGACACAATACCATAGTTTTCCACCTCAAATCTACCAGTTAAGATCAATACTTGAGAATTGTAAAATATATCACTATCAGAGTCTGAAATGTTTAATAAGGCAATATCTGCAAATTCAGGATCGTCTAAGGCCAATCCATCATTAAGCGAATTCCATTTTGAATTATTGAAATAACCAATATAGTTTGAACCCATTACTACCATTACATCGTTTAATGTTTTGTTGTTTTTCCTTTCTTCACCAAATACAATTTTTTTGATGGGACCCGAAAGTTGAGATGAAAATTCGTCAAGTGATGTTAATGAATTGTCATAAGTTTCATAGATACCCAAATAAGTTTCATTTTCATCACTTGTGAAGTCACCACCAACCAGTGCGTGATATGAATTATAATAATTAATAAAGGAAATTGTACCTGAAACATCAGAAAGGGAACGATTAACCTTTAAAGTTTCCGAATCATTAGAAAATGTACAGATTGAATCACAATCACCAACTGAAAACTCTCCAACCGCAATAATTGTACCGAATTCTGGATCAACGGCCATATCAGAAATAGTACCAGTAAATGATTCATTTAATGTAATCACACTGTCACTACTTTCATTGTAAAAACCAACACCATTAATTGAGTTGCCATTAAATGTACCAGTTCCATTGATAGTAAAAATTAAATTTGATTTATACCACATAAGTGAAGAAATGATTGTATCATCATTAAAATCGAAATCCCCAGATAAAAGAGAACTAGACTCATTTGTTATAATATAAATATTAGACCCCCCAACCGCTATTTTATCATCACCAATATATACACCTGAAACAAAGTCACTACTTTGGGAAATATTCACAGATTTTAAATCGTTTTCATCAATACCAACTATATTATTACTTGCAATATCATATATTATAATAGAGCCTAAAACATATGAAATATCTAACTCTTCATCAACCTCCCAATCTTTATCCTGTGAATCAAGTGAAGATACAATATACATCCCCAAAGTTGAAGAGTTTGCAAATATTTTATCACTAGAATAATTAAGAATAGATGGGTCTATACTGGTATCGTTATAAGTAACAAGCAAGTACTCGGTATCATTAAATACGAAGCCAGCAATATTATCAATTGAATCAGAATTGTTAATATTAAATGATGATACACTATTATTTGAGCTATAATAAATAACAGAATCTTCAATATTGGATGTAGTAGTTAAATTATTGAAACCATCAAATATACCAATCATAAGTAGTTCATTAGGAGTTCCATAAATAGTAGAAATATATCCTCCAGAAAGACCACCGACAATTGAGTCAACACTTGAGATAGAAATATCACTTCCATAATCTGATTCAACTTTTAATTCTGCAATCAATAATCCATCACCATAGATGGATTCAAAATCACCCGCAAGAATTAATGAAGAATCATTTGTAACCATGGAGTTTATAGTTGCATTTGAATTTAAAATTGTACTGCCGATCAAGTTAACAGTTGTATTTCCAATTGGATAGTCAACCTCAGTATCAGTAAAATTGCTTGGAGAATATTCAAATATACCATTAAGCTCAATAGTACCAGATTTTTCAACTGTAATTTCCGTTGTGACATTACCCGTAACCTCACCTAGGTCAAGTTGAATATAATTTAATTTAATAGATTCTGCAACAAAGGTTGTATAGCTATCTTCATCACCATCTGCAGATGAGTATAACCTCATTTCAAGTGTCACAGGTAAAACCTCAGACTGTAATTCTAAAGTACCAGTGTAAATGGAGTCATATTTTTCATAATCATTAGTTTGATAAATTATTTTATGTGCGAGGGAATTACCCAAAGCATCATATAGAGTAACATTGACAATACCACGATGATCACAGCTGTCATCTTCCAAACAACCTGCTGTATACATCAGGACATTATATTCACCTGAAACAGGGAGAAATACATTAAAGCGAATACCTTGATCAGAAGAAATATCGGAGTTTGAAACGTTTGTAACTATATAATTGGAATCACTACTTGTACTCCAATCTAAATCACCAATTGTTTCAGAATAAACATCAATGTCATAATCATCAGAAGTTGAACATGAATCACCTTGATTTAATGCATTATTTGCATAAATACTGATACCTTGGTTGTATAATTCAATACCTAATAATTCAGCATATGTACCGGAATATTCCAAAATTTGAACAGTAAAAGAAGAAACATCAATGGAATTAACAAAGCCAAAATCTTGAAAGGTATCAGTTAACTGTAAAATCGTTTGATTATTGTTGATGAAAGTATAATAATCATCATTTGAGACATTTGCATTTTCAAGCGAGGACTGTAAAGTTGAAACTGAGGATAAAGGACAATAGGCATCACAATATTTTAGTTGAAAATCAGATGGGTCAATATAAGTTAAATTCATGATACCATTGGCCGGATACGTTTTAACTCTAAAATATTGTACATAATTTGTATTGGAATCAGAATTGTATAATCTTATTTTGGCTGGAGTAGCTTCACTTTGCAATACGGCAGACCAAGAACCAGTTGAACTATCAGGTAAAATCCAACCGGAGGAACTATCTGTAGTTGGACATATAATATTTTGATAATTATCACCAGATGTGGCGGATACATCATCCGAAGAAATTGGAATTTTTTGAGATATATCAACTAGTGTTGAAGAATTTCGTATTATTGTATAATTTGTCTCTGTTGCGTTGTATGTTATATTAAGTAAATCGGGATAACCGATTGTATAGAATGACCCACCAAAAATGATGGAATCTATATCTGAATCTGAATTTTCGTAGGCAGTTATTGAATTAACAATACTACCTTCACCAAACCCTCCAAATGGTACAGACAAAAGTTGATTTGATTCATAATTGTATTGGACAACACCGTAGGTATCATTATAAGATAAGGATCCACCTAAGTAAATTATATTATCAATACTGTCATAGTAAATTGATTTGATAGTACCATCAACACTATCCCAATCATCTAGTAACTGAGGGGAGGAGGAAGAATTGGAAGACAAGTTAAAAATATAAGGCTCATTATTTATAATCATTATTGTTGATTCTTGATCTAATAATTGCCATAATGTCGGAGTATCAGATAAGCTTGATGCATTAATATCTAATAAATTGATTGTGTTGTTTGATTGTGATAATTCGTAAAATTTAAGAGAGGTTGAATTTGCAGATGCAGATAAGTTGAATTTATCAGTTGTATTGTAAAGAGATATGGCATTGAAATTACCAAGTAAAAATATATTTTCATCCAAGCTAATATCTTGTGAATTTGTTGCCTGTGACTGATATAATGTTGCCAAAAATAGGATTAGATAATTTTGCAAAATACTCAACATTGTCATTTTGATTGTTGTTTAAATTATGTTTAATGACTTATTTAGAAATGAGAACAATGTGGAAGAAACGAAGAAAGAATGATAAAAAGTAAAAGCAATGAAATGAAGTTAATGCAGATGAAAAAATGCTGTTATGAATATTTCTAAAATGTTATATATATATTAGGAATATAGATGAATAAGGAATAAACAATGAACAGATCAATATCACTAATGAAAGGAGTTTCTTTTTTCTAAAATTTTTAACCAAACAGTGAAATAAGGAACAGAACAGTATACAAAATATATGTGAAAAGAAGGGACAATCTGGTATTGAATGATTTAAAAGAGTGTAGTGTGAAGGTGAAAAGGTGAAGAGGGACCTATTGATCCAGACAGAACATCAAGTGTTGATTAGGCATGAGTCCTTAAGTACGATTCTGCATTAATACCATGTATCATAATCAACAATAGAAATTGGGCACGAATTAAACGCGAAGCCGTTGCAAGGCCGGAGTGATAGTAAACACCAGCCTGGCTTTTGGAACCAGCCACCTCGCACCTCAGCGAGTATTATCGAGTATCTAGTATCGAGTCTGTGGTGTGTGATTTCTAACCACACGCTAGACCCGAGCCACCACGTCGAAGTTTAAAGTTCTCAGTTCCAAGGTTGGCAGCAGCACTAGGGGGAGAATGGAAATTAAGTCGCGGATCGCAGGACGGCGTTCAAAAGCATGCGGTTCGCTTGTTACTGGTTGCGTCGATCGACGTACATTTAGTTCAAACCCCATCTCCTGGCCAAATTGCCAAATTGCCAAATTGCCGGTTTGCAGAACTCCCGGACTTTAGATTTTAGATCTCAGAAAATATTTGCATCAGGCTAGAACTCCCCCGATGAGATCGAACGCTGGGAAATCACACAAGTGCATGAAATCTGCAAGCTGCAACAATTAGATCGACGAGAAAAATGCCGTTAGTGAGAAGGTAACAGGTTTTTTTAATGATCCTCATTCCTCATTCCTTATTGCTCATAATGTGATGCTTAGAATCTTATTTTATGAGCATCGATCATCTGCGGAGCTACCAGAGAAATTTTTTTTAGTTAGAGGACGTGCGAAGGCAACAGGCAACAGGCAACAGGCAACAGCTATTAGCTATTATTATAATAGATCCTATGCTGGGTCTACGTGTTACACTTTACGTGTTCACGTATTTATACTAATGGAATCACCCAACAGAATTTGTTTATACATAGATTATATGTACATAACTAGTTATAATTATCATATTTTTCAAAAACAATGCAAACCAATAGAGACTCAGAGACAATACGGCAAGAATTGGAGTCACTGAAAATAATCTTTCCCGAATTGGAAGTAAATGCGGAATTCACTGCCTGCACTCTCAAGATACCAATTCATTTGGAATCCACACTGCAAATACAATATACTGACCACGAAAATGAAAATCAAACTAATACGTTACTAACTTCAGAAATAAGCAATTTGCCTCCTTTAACCCTAAATGTTTATATCCCAGAAGGTTATCCAAATAATGCTGCTCCCATCATAAATTTGAGTAATGTGAAAAATTGGCTTCCAACTTGGAAAATTAAAGTAATTTTGAACAATTTATATGATATTTGGGATAATTTTCGATCTCCAATTATTTTCACCTATATAGATTATCTCAAGTCAAACAGTGAGATGTGTTTTGGTTTAATGGATGATAATAAAAATGTTTTGCTAATCGATAGTAGAAAAAACTATGATATTTTGATAACGGAAAATCAATTGGAGAAGCAAAATATTTTCAATAACACAACATTTACCTGTGAAATTTGTCAATCTGAACACAAAGGTGTCTTAATGAGTGTATTTCCAAAATGTGGTGATTTATTCTGTAACCACTGTTTAGCTGATTATTTTAGTCACATAATTAAAAGAGGTGAAGTAGAAAATATTCATTGCCCATCATTTAAGTGTACACAAGCTTTTCAAAAACAAATTAAAGATTTGAATAATCAAGCACTGTTGATGCAAAACATCTCTTTTGATACATTTGATGTTGAATTTTTTAAAACACCGGTTGAAACTGATATGTTGAGAAGATTTTTATCAAGAGATTTGATTAATAGATATGTAACATTATACTTCAGATTTAGGATGGAACAATATCGACGTATTTTTCCTTTAAGAGTTGCAGAATGTCCAAGGAACATTTGTTCTAGTATATTTATTAAAACAAACGCTGATTCCAAACTTGCTATTTGTCCTAAATGCAATTTTGCGTTTTGTTCAGATTGTTTCCATTCTTGGCATGGTGATATAAATTCCTGTTCAATTTATATGAAGAAGTTACCCTTAGATGTAATTTTGAATTGGTTAGATCATAACGGGAATGAGCCTCAATTACAATCAATTGAAGATAGGGAAATTGTATCAAACATTATTTTTAAATACGGTAGGAAGATTATCGAATTGGCAGTAAAAGAATATATTGCAGATAAACAATTCAATGAGCTTATTCAATCAGGAGATGCTGGAATTGGTCAATGTCCAAGTTGTTCAGCCTATATTCAACGGTCTGAGGGTTGTAACAAGATGACATGTTCAAAATGCCACACATTTTTTTGTAATATATGCGGTGACAAATTAAACAAAAATGATCCATATGAACATTATAACAATCCAACGAGCAGTTGCTATGCCAAGCTATTTCAGGGCATGGTCAATGATGAAGAGGGCTTACAAGGGGGACTTTAGATATGGAAGATGAAAGATGGAAGATGGAAGATGGAAGAAAATAAATTTATGGTAATAAACAGTGTAAAAAAACAGTTCCAAAATCTGGAACCAGTACGTATACAGAAGTATATAATTTGTAAACTAAGAACAATAAATCGCTAACTATCGGCTCCTATATGCATGCATTATACTAGAGAGCAAATGTTACATTCAAAAAAGAAGAATGCAGTTAAAAAAGCTGCTACCCATTCCTGATGCACCCAATAAGGTATGTCAAGGTGTTTTAACGTTACATTTAGGTCTTAACTCCATGCAGATAAGCTGATTTTTTTCAAAAAATAGTCTATGGGTATGACAGTTGGAGGGGAGGAAATTGGGAATTAGACAACAGGTTTGGCGTGAAGCGTATAATATATATTATTTGCCACCCTCTTGCTCTTTCTTGTGTGGCCCTGGATTCTTTGTCGTCGGCGCGGTGCCAGTCGGCAATCGGCGATGGAGGCGTGGTCGATCTTTGAAGGTGAGGCGATGTTTGACATTATTGTAAAGGGGGCTATAGAGTATATGGGGCAAATGGGGATTGACGGTCATATACGTGAGGGAAAAAACCTTAGTTTATAGGGTTGTCCGCCCAGACTATAAAACTTTCACGCATCCTGTATCCCATCCAGACATGACTCTTCAAAAAGGTGATACATCTTTGGATTGTTTGGATTCTCTCAAACACAATAAGAATAACGACTATAACAAAACCTCCACATTCGCAAAATCACTACTCAGTTTCGCATTATCCTTTGTTATGCGGGATGACGAAAATATTCAATTTTTACATAATCCAGAAGTAGATCGAGATGGAAATGAAAATTTAAAGAGCATTTCAGATTATTCACCTTCTACAACAAATACTAAAATTTGTAGGAGACATTTCATTGATTGCCTTTTGGGTAATAAATCAAGTATCTCAAATTTCAAAGATGCTTCCAAGCCCACTAAGGCTTCCCTATTGAGAGAGAGCAAACTTGAAACAAATAGAGATGATTACAATGATAATACCAGTAACAATAGATGTCAGACCAATGACGAGTATAATAATAAAAAGAACACTGATTCTTTGTCACTTCGTCAAATTGCTTTAAATTTCAATCTGTTGTCTCAAAGGTTGAAAATATTTACAAATTTAATTAACTGGATAGTAGATGTATTTAACTGGAAAAAAAGCGACAAGACTTTGAGTGTTTTGTTCTTATATACCTGGGCTTGTATTAATCCATATTTCTTCTTGTTGTACCCAATAATTTACTTTATCCATTACATTTTGCACAAATACTTGGCAAAACATCCTATTGTTGCAAAGCCAAGTATGTATACCAAAAACTTTCAGTATCAAAATTATTGGGATGATGGTTTAGGGCCAAGATTGAAAAATACCCACTCAAATTCAATTTGTGGTATTTTTGGATTTTTATTAGATACAGATGCTGATAATAATACTACGTATAATGAAAACGCTAATGAAAAGCATTTTTATTCTAATGATCAAGCTACAAAACATAAAAATTTAACAGATGAAGAGCTGGAATTTAAAACAGTCGATGAAATGCTAACATTTATTGAGGATACTGTGAATAAGGACGGGAACGATCATAAGTCAGATAATTTGGATAGTAATATTGTTTCAAATAAATATAGAAATTTTATTTTAAGAACTTTGTATGATATTCAAATTCAGACAGACCAAATATTGGGTCATATAGACAATATTCAAAATGGAATTTCCCAAAGCTGTGAATTTATAGATGAAAAGGAGTCCACTATATTAGTATTTAAATTATTTTTGGTTGTTTGCATTGCTTTAATTTTAGGAGCTTACATTCCATGGAGAGCCATATTCATATTCTCCTTCTGGTTTGGCATTATCCTGAATCATCCCAAGCGAGAAAGCTTTATCAAAAACATGGTAACCCCTTCTCAAAAGTTTAAAAATAAAAGTAGTTCTTCCCCAACAGAGCCATATCTCAAGAAGAAAAATAGTGGCCAAAAAGTGGGCCCCTTTTCTGCCAGAAATGTTATAATAAATGAACCTTTATTTGCGAGAGAGGTACAAATATTTGAATTGCAACAGCAAAGTATAATGGATTCGCAACAATATGTGCTTTTGGGTTACACAACCAGCATTTTTAATATAAGTAATCCATGCAGATTAAAAAAGAGAAAACCTATGTTAGTTTATGATATATCTGATGTTGAACCACCTACAAAGTCAACCGAAATTGTTTACAACACTAAACCAGGGAATGAGGACAAAACTAGCAGAAATAGAATTCATTTAAGCTGGAGTTATATCAATGGAGAAGACTGGTGTTTATCTGATACCAAATGGATAAATGAGCTGAAATATTCAAATGAATTGTTTGTTAAACATTTTAATTTTACTAGTGATCCAGATGATTGTTGGGTATACGACATTACTGGTGAATTCAGAAGAAGAAGATGGGTCCGTAGAATTATTCAACATGTGTAGAATGTATATAATATAAACAATATGATGATTCATAAAAGGATCAAGATAATAATGCTGATGCTCTATTTCAAGAATAGACGAAAGCAGAAGAATCATCAATTTAAGAGCAAGGTAATATATATAATTTCACACTAAAGGTGAACCAAGAGTGGCTAACGGTTTCCCCACTATTTGTGTAATGAATCTAAACCGACCTTCCGTGAAAATGGAAAAAAAAACTAGTTGGTACTGGAATTGAGTTTCACTTTTTAAATTGACCGCATGTATGTTTTTTTGTTCCCCCTTACGAGGCAATCATACTAATATTAGGCAACACACTCGCTGATGTAAGAAAATGGGCTCAGAAAAGAGTTACACGGAATACCTAAATAAACTTAATTTCTATTTGTGAATTCTAGATTACATGCAAATAAAAATAGTAAAGTAAGAAAAACTATTAATTGCCATGTAAACTTCATTTATGCTTTACAGAGCCGGAAATTAATACCTAAAAAAGTTCTTCTTAACCCTTTACAACCTATGTGTGATAAGACACCTATTGTAAACACAAAAAGATTCAGTATTTTCTGTACTAACTGTCAATTTTTTTAAATAAATAGAAATTTGCATTTCATAAATAGTAAAGTTGGATTTTACAAAGATCTGTAACAACTCTTTGATGAAAAACTGAGTATATCGATGTCTCTTCTTCTGTGTAGATATATATCTCTCTATCTTTGTAGTGTTCCCAGATTGGTCATTGCTGTTAAAGTAGTTCAGTAATTGCTTTTTTTTGAAAGAAAACTTAGTTTAGTGGTTGGTGCTCGCCTGACTTGCAATTTGCAATCAAAAAGTTCCATGTCAGATCGTCAATTTCTGCAAACTTGTTTAAAAATCTTACGAATCTTGATTTTTCCCATTTTATCATCTTTAAAATCTTCAAGTGTATCTGTTTTGGTTGCATAACTATATTTATATGGTAAATTTAGAGACTATTTCTTTCAAAGAACACAAATTTGGTTTCACCATAAGTCTTTCTTTTGTTTAAAGCATTTGCGTGGCTTGAATTTTCTGATTTCTGCGAATAAAACAAATAATAGTTAAATATGAATATTCAAAGTTGAAGAAAATTGCATGAAAATTCCAGAAAATATTACTAGAGGGCTATTAGAGTATAAGTATAATATATATACTTGAATAGCTCCTTTATTCAACTATCCAAAAGTTGAACGAACTTAATGATATAAAAGTATTCTTGTTATGACCTTATTTTTTATAATTCCATATACTTTATGCCAAATTTATTTTTATTCCAATTTATAAACTCACATGATAAAGTCAAATTCTGTAAAAAAAGGGAATACTTTTTCTGTTGTAAAACAAAAATGTACTTTCAACAGACCAACTAATAACAGAGCACAGGGCTTAGTCAGCTTTTTCTCGCAAATTTATAAATTTTTCAAATACTAGCATCAAAATATATTGTATCTAGATTGATCACAAACTATTTACATTATTTTAACAATAGCAAACCGTTAGGTAATTTCTTTTATGTAGATGCTGTGTTGTGATTGGATGGTATGATATGGAAATATTGGACTTACACAGAAAATGCTAGTGAATGTAAATATAACAATAAAGGTGTAATTAATTGTGATATTGTCTGAATTAGTTTAAATTGAACTTACCGGATTTACCAATTTGTGAAACTTTTAAAGGTACTAAAGCTTTTTGAGTACAAGATTATATAAATAAAAGAAAATATCCTTTTTCTTAATAGTTGTTTTATTTTATAAGTTTGCAGTATTTTTTTACTTTCATTTAATACAAAAAATGGTACCTTCCAAATGGATTTATCCAATAGAATTATCAACCTTCTAGATTTTTATTATTTAAGGTACAATTACTGAAGATCATTTATAATTCATTACGCTTACCAGGTCTATCGTCTGCCGTTTTTAATCTCCACTAGATCTTAAGAGTATATATATATATATATAAATGAGGCGTAAAGATGGGATTGTTTCATCTATGTTCCTTGAGTGAAGCTGTGTATCCCCTTCTATTATTAGGATAAAAATGAGAAACTTAACACAGCCCATACAATGTGAGTGGGTTGAAAAACTCACAACAATCTTACAAAACACTCTATTGAAAAAATGATGTCCTGTTCATATAATGTTTAACACGGATATGCGATAAGAAAAATTATCCCCTGTGTTTGTTACCTGGGAAATTGTGATAGGTGTTGAAACTAGCAACAATAATACCTTTATAAGACACTAATTTTGAAGGATTAAAGCTAAAAAAAGAACGGAACAAGAAATTGGTAAATGAAATAATATTTAGTACACGGTGAAATCTCTCCTCTGTAGAGATAGGAGATAACCATATAGCCTAAGCAACATGGCGGAGTATTTTATTTATTAGTTCAGAAAAAGAAAGTGGATTAATTGAGGAAATTTTTTTATAAAAACGTGTAATATAAATGGTGATAAAATAAGACAAAGATTAGAAAGGGTGGAAGAAACAGTAATTTTTTTCATAATTCTTGTTAGAAGATAAGAGAATCCAAACGGCTAAATCATTTTTGGGCCGGCACAGAAAGACCCGTTTTCAAAATGTTTGATATGGAATGTTCGTGAATATTCGTATTAGTATTTTCAACTACAAAAGAACAAAAATAAAAAATAACTCTACGTAAAAAAAATTGTTGGCAAATATCATGAATTCAAACACATACTATAATGAAAAAATTATTTGAAGAATTCACTCTGGAAGAAATGACAATTTATGAATGCATTTAAAACCAGAACATTGATATACAAAAACATTATCTTCTTAATTTTCATATATAAATTAAATTCAAACCAAAAATCAACTCAACAAAAACTGTTTATATAAAAACCGACAGCGCATAGTATTCATTATTTTAAAAAAGATATATCGGTGCTATAATTGCAGACAACAAATGATAACATAAAAATCTTTCACAAAAGAATAAAATAAGAATCAACTGGGAAGGAAACAACTGTTAAATAGTTTGCATCTATTCACATGATATCATCAAACAAATTTTAAGTCAAAATTGGAAAGTAAAGAAAAAGTGAGAAACCAAAAAATAACATTAACATCAAACCCATCTAATCATTAACATGCTCTAAGACCAGTAATACTTAAAACAAAATCCCGTAAACCATTCCACACAAAAAATAGGGGTAGCAAAGATTACAATAAACAATTAGCCAAAATGCTTGAGTATTGAATATTTCTTCTAAAACTAAAACAAGTCTTCACCAATGAACATTACATACACAATCAACCTGTTAAAGTAACTACAATAAAAAGCAAAAAATTATAAAGAGCTTCCAATTATAGAACAACATGTCGTGTCCGGTGTAGTGTCCTACTCCAACAATTTAATTTGCTACATTGAATAATGTCGCTAGTTCTCTTCTACAATATTTTTACGATTTTTATTGTTCTCTTTCTATTAAACCTTTTAATAGAAAAAAAAGCCTTCATGTACAAAATATAAACTGCAAGACCCCACGTTTTTGTTTTATTAAAAACAAATAGTACCAAAAACGGCATACCTAGTTTATTTATATATAATAAATTCGAAAAGTATAATTTTTATAAATGAACAGGAAGATCCATAGGTATATCCTGCTTAAATTTAAGTTTGACAAAAAGCAAAAGATAATAATAAATTTAGTGAATCTATGTGACCATGAATGACTGTATATATATTAGTGCATCGCATACGGTATAGAAGAGGTAAGAAAATTTATATATATGAGGATTGCTTGGCGTAATGGAGATCTATTAGGAATGGGGGGCACATGAATTGTGCACAAGGTGCATAAAGGTATTGAACGGTTAACCGAGAAATGGCCGAGACCAGATCCACAAAGACCGTCGTAGTAAGTCGGCTTTATGTCGAGAAGTGGGCCAACATGTAATCCCCACAAGCGGCCATTAGCAAGATACCACAAGTATAATCGGGTTGAAATCCTCTTTTATAAGAGAGATTGTAGTTTAAATAGATTGCTCTTTATAGATCTTTTATATGACCTTAAAACGACAGCAGATCTTACCTATTGTATCTCCCATATTTAATAAGATCCGTTCACCGCTGCCAGGAGCCAGGAGCCAGAAACTTCGGCAATGCCCGAAAGCGGAATCGGCTATACACGGGGAGCGCGGAGGTTCGATGGTGAGCAGTGGACAATAAGCAGTAGGGAGTGGGGAGTGGCGAGTGACAGAAAGGAGAAGGAGGAGTCTAAAGTCTAGTGATTGGGAAAGGAATTGGATGTTTATCTGGGGCTCTAATAACAAGCAACCATACAGAGTCATAATGTTTAACATTACAAAGAGACAGTTTTCTACTTCAGCTGCTAAATTATCCAAGGTATACTTTGACATCACCATTGGTGGTGCTAAACAACCAAGAATGGTTTTCGATCTTTTCGACAAAGAGGTTCCAAAAACTGCAGAAAATTTCAGAGCTTTATGTACCGGTGAAAAAGGTTTTGGTTACAAAGATTCCATTTTCCACAGAGTCATTCCTGGATTTATGGCACAAGGTGGTGATATCACCCATTTCAATGGTTACGGTGGTAAGTCCATTTACGGTAACAAGTTTGAAGATGAAAATTTCAACATCAAGCATACCAAACCAGGACAATTATCTATGGCTAATGCGGGACCAAATACTAATGGTTCTCAATTTTTCATTACTACTGTTTCATGTCCTTGGTTAGATGGTCATCACGTTGTCTTTGGTGAATTAATTGAAGGCTCTGAAACTTTAAAAACTGTTGAAAGCCAAGGTACACCATCTGGTAAGCCAAAGGCTGAAATTAAGGTTGTTGAGTCCGGTGAATTAAAGGATTAAATTCAATAATCATAAAATTACCTTGATATATATACTTTTAGGATATAGTCTTATTACTTTATTTTTTTTTTTTTCAACTTACATTATTTACTGTATATTTTCTTATTTATAATGAGTTGAATTAAATTAACCACTAAATATTCTAAAACCACTAACAAAATATTAAAAATACACATAAAATTTGTGGGGTAGAAATAACCAGATATATATACTACTTATATTCCATTCTAATCGGACCTCTCACGTTCTTCGTTGATCTGCTGAAAAACTGAATGTGAACTCATAAAAAAGCTGGCTTGTTGAATTCCAAATTTCTTTATAAGTTCAAACTGTTTGGCAGACTCCTGCGAAAGTTTAGCAAATGCATCCACATTTTGTTGTAATATTGCCAACTGTTGGTTTATTTCTTCTATTTTTGCTTCCCTTGTCATATTACCTCCTCTAGTTATTGAGTGTTTCCTAGTCCTTGTATCTTGTTTTTTAGGTTGTAATGATCCGAACCAATCAACTTTGAATAATGGGTTAAGGCGTAACTGTAACAATTAAGGAAACGCGATTTTTTATTTCCTATTTTCTTCCATCTCAAGTTCAATTTTTCTTTCTCTCGCATTTAGCCGACTTTTCTTTTTCCCCGACATCACTCTTTCCCCATCCCTCCTAGCGTTGTAGCCTACATTATTCTATATATATAACATATTAGTTTATGAATGAATTAGTGTTTCAAAAGTTTTTAAAATCTATCAAGGAAATTTCAACTTCTGGGTATAAAATACCCGATAAAATCGCCATAGCTTTGTCCGGTGGTGTTGATTCCATAGCGTTATTAAATTTGCTAACGAGATATAAAAATGATGTTAAAAATAATTTGGAAATTCATGCATTGACTATAGATCATGGTTTACGCTCTGAAAGCTCAAAAGAAGCTAAACATTTAAATAATTTGGTAATCAATCAAATGAAATACCCTATAACTCATAAAATTTTGAAAATTAAATCCGCTATCAATGAGAATCAAGTTGAAAGGCATGCGAGAGAACTGAGATATGAATTGATGTATGATTATTGCAAAACAAATCAGATAGAATCTATTTTTATGGGTCATCATTTAGATGACCAGCTTGAAACATTTATCTTGAGACTATTTTCAAATTCTACAATGTTTGGGTTATTGGGTATGCGGCCAGTTGCACCTGGGAATTTAAATGACCATAATAAAATAGATTTGATACGGCCTTTATTAGATATATCCAAAGATGAAATTTATAAGTACGCCACTGATAAATATTTGCACTGGTTTGAAGATTATACAAATAAAGATACTTCGTTAACTCCGAGAAATAAAATCCGTCATTTCTTATCACAGCAGGAAAATTTTCAATTAAAGAAAGATCTAATTAGATTACATTCTAGATTGGTTACGATTTTAAATAATGCAATTTATTCTAGAATGAAGAATAAAAAAAATGATTCAGCTCTTTCAATGAGAACAAAATTAAATAAATCATTAATGTCTCTAGAAATTGAAATTAAAATTGATAAATCATATTACGAAAATTCCAAATTAAACATTATAGACTACTTAGTGCTAGATCGACTGCTATTCAATGAAATTTGGTTAGTAAGTCCCAGCAAAAATTATCTTTATGGCTTTACTAAGTTTGATAATAAATATTCAGTGATAACCCCTCGATCTAATAATTCGCAAAGTATTTCCGAAAATATCTTGTCAAACTTAAGGTCCAATCGAAAAAAATCTACAACCTTACTAGGATGTTTAATTGAATGGAAGACTGTAGATTCTGATGTCAATTCTTATACAGTGAAAATCAATGTATTTAGAGAACGAATTCATCGTTTCAAGAAGCAATTCAGTTCCCCTGACAGGCACGTTTCTATCAACAATAAAAATATGAGAAAAGTTATAATATTCTACGACAATCGTATATTCATCACATTAAAACCCCTTATTACAATACCGCCAACTATGCCTGTAGTCGTTGAAAACCTTGATCGTAGGAGATCTCCGCAAATTGCACAACACTTGACCAACCTCACTGAGAGCAAGAATGCCCTAAATTTGCTGGAGCGGGCCCAGATTCCAGTTCTACACGTCGACAGTTCAGACAGGACACTGGAATCTGTGCTACCTACATTATTGTGGGACGATATCATTTCTTTAGGAAATTTCTCTTTATTCCATTTGCAACTTGCTAGTAAAAGGCCTATTTTTATTTAATTATTCAAATAACCATGCCATCTTATATTGAGCCATTCTTAAATTTAACATTAATGCATTTGAATAGTAAAAACCTAATGCTATATATATATGTATATTTTTAAGACATTTCATGTAGAATAGGACAAAAAGTGTTTATTAGTTATTTTAAGGTTATACCAAATTTTTAAAAGTAATAGGAAAAAAAAACCAAAAGTAAAGTATATATATATATTAATATATTGCAAAAGAGAGCCAAAATTCAAAACACCAAAGATAAAAACAAATTAATAGACTCACCGAAACCAAATAACACTTGGCGCACATTAATTACAGTTTTAGCTGACGGTAGCAAAGTAATATAAAAAAATTCAGCTTTAAACTTAACAGTAAATAATAAAAACTATTCAGAGCTACTACGTGTATTTTTATCAATATGAATACCTGCTCTTGAACAGTAGTTATTTACACAATGACTGGTACCACCATTTAGGGTACTATCCAAATTATTTCCATTGTTTGTGTGCAAATTTGGTTGTTTAATAAAGCAAAGAAATGGAGAAGTTGTACTTTTTGTACTCGTAGGATTGGTATTGTTAGGATTAGAAAAATAATTTAAAAAGGGATATTGCGTGTGTGGTTGTTGTAAAATTGAATTACCTTGTAATTCTTTATAACTTAAACATTTAACTGGTTGATATAACGACCAAGCTCCATTGCTGTGCCTAATTGAGCCATTATCATAAATTTCATAAATTTTACCGGTATTATTAGCAGCTTTAATAAAATTGCCATGATTATTAGTACTGGGTGAATAATTGGTCTGATCATAAACAAAAGAAGTATTACCATTTCCAATATTATTATTATTAGTTAATGTTAAATAATTTTGTGACACAGATGGCATACCTTCCTGTAATAAAGATAGTGGGGAATTTTCATGAGAATTACTTTTTGCATTTGGGGTGGAAGACAAAGGAGATATTGCTTTGTTAATATTTACTATGTTAGAGCTAAGTTTTGCATTGTTTAAAACAGTGGAAGAAGTAGCAATTTTTGAACCACTAAAAGTTGTATCTTCTTTTAGTTTGCTCTGTTCTGTGGTCTTATTTTTTATTTTAATATTTTTTAGCTTTTTCATCCTCTCACGTCTCTGTTTTTTAAGCTTTTTTCTCAGAGTTGCAAATTCTTGCGGTAATCTTTTTTCTCCGTGTTTCTGAATCGCAATATGAGTGTTTAGATGATTCAAAGTACCATACGCTTTGTCACAGTTTTTGTAGTTGCATTTGTAATGTCTTTCAACTTCATACGCCTTTTTTCTCTTTCTCCTACTGTAAGTAAACGTCGAAGCATCTAGTTCTAACTCATCACCAAATTGTTCTTGGATAATTTCTCCCCTTGTGTTTGATTTTGGTGAAATTGTCCTAATTTGTGAAGAAATACCTGCTGTAAAGACAGGTTCAGAAAGTTTTGTTTTTTGAAATGATTGATCAAACAGAGAATTATAAGGTTGAATGGCAAGATTTTGTGATATTTGAGGTTGTTGAGATGTTACTGGAATAGGTTGCAAATGAATTGAAGAAGAGTAAGAACCAGACGAATGAGCAGTAAACATAGTTGAAGGAGCAGATGATGATGAAAATGGGGAAGTTGGCGAAAAAAATATTGAATTCTTAGTTATATTATTACTTGGGGTAGTACCAATTTTTGCTGAATTTTGAGCAGAACCATATTGTATTGCATCCACGGTGCTGTATTTATCTTGTAGAAGAGTTGTACAATAATTATTACCCAATGCGGGAATATACATCAAATGATTATTTTGTTTGAGTGCACCACCATTGGAATTGCTACCAGTTTGAGTGTTATTGGTAATTATAGGAGTGTTCAAATTTTGATAATGGTGCAGAGGTGAAATATTTGAAGACCTAACCGTTGATGCAAATGGCAACAATACAGGATTGTGAGATTTTAAATATTGTGTAGATGATTGTTGTTGTTGCTGTTGTTGTTGCTTAGCTACTTTATCACACGCCATATTCAATGAACAGTTTCCTGTTTGAGTATGAATTGGTTTCAAAAAATTAGTATTCATTTTTCAAATGAAAAACCATAAACCAAAGACGGTAAAAAGCAAGTTTTGTAAATCTGGGTATATATATTTCGAAAAAAAAAAATAAAAATGCGAAGTAAAAGAAGAGAAGAAAATAGAATGAAAGAAGTTAAGGAGCTGAAACCACAAAAAGCTGATAGGGCAAGTTAGAAAGGTTTGAGGATAGGCTGAAACAAGTAGGAAAGTTGTGTGCTTAAATAGGCGTGGCTCAGATCACAGAGCAGATGAGAGATCTCAGTTTTTACATTTTTGTTTCCGTTTCCAAATTTCTCTCTGCAGCTGCAGTTTATATCTGGCGCTTAAATGCAGCACTCCACGATGGGCTCAGCGGTATTCAAGTATCCCAGTATAATTCTAATGCTGTTATTATGCCGTTATGCACTGAACACTAATTGGACATTATTGCTTTCTCTTGCCTTCCTAAACCCGAAAACTTCATTCATATATACATCTTAAGAGTATGTATATATATTGATATATATCCACTATGAATAGTTATAGAATATAGTTGGCAAAAATTTATACAAAAACTGAAAGGAAACGTACTGTTGACTTAAACTGTAAGTTAAATAAATTTATTGTCTGGTGTATTCGAATCGTATATATCCAGCCTTTTCTGCCCAGCCGGCATCTTCCCGCCCCATCCAACCTACATTTCTCTGCAAGCTAGATCCGGATCTCGCATCGGTCTCCCTGTGGGAATCCTGCAGCATGCAACCCTTCCAAGATTTTAGAGTGCTAGAGCAATGGACTGCCTTACGACCATTTCCTCACGATTAAGCACTTTTTTAGATAAAAATAAGAGTAGGGTCCTCGCACTATTGGTTAGTTTTTGAAAGCTCATCAATTTCTATTGTTTGACTTTACTGGATTATGTTACTAAATCAGTTGAATCCTTTTCTCTGCATCTCTATCACAACACGTTGTCAACAAGGTGGAGTTTTGCATTTCCTTTTAAAATTCAATCAATGTAAATATCATTAAAAATAATCTTTAATTTTTATTTAAGTTTATATTAATTGAAGTTGAAATCTTAAAAATATATTTTGAAAGTTCCCCGCTTTTGAAACTTATTAATGTGTACTTGTATTTTGTGCATGTCCTTAAATGGGTTGAATAATTATGCTATTTTACAATCTAATATATATAATAATTATTACCTTATTTCATAAACAGAAAAATATAAAGAGAAAAGACCTAGCAGTAATGCTATCAAATATTTAAAAACTTTGGATTAGTAAAGTAAGACACCTAGTTAAGGATACATTATTATATAAATAATATATTTGACCTCAAATACTCTTAACATTGGCCCAGCAAAGGGATCAATATCCTTATGTAATGTATATTTAATAAAACTAGTTTTCACCAGCTAGAATAGGTTACTCTTTTTTTGCTCGTATTCTCTTACCCGTTTTCCGTTTCCAATACGACGTTATATCTTAAGGGTATATATATATATATAGATTAATCAAAGACATATTAACGTAAAAGGTTTGGTGAAGTGTATATCTATATATTTAAACTACTGTCAAGGGACAAAAGTGCAAGATATATATCTAATATATGTGATGTACCTATGACAAAAAAAAAGAAAAGCATTTTATTTAAATGTGTTTCGCAAATCTGATGGGCATAAAACTAACGCCGACACAAACTTTTATCACGGAACAAACCATTTTTCAAAACAAATTGTAACATTTAAACTACTATCAATTTCTAAATCTAATACTGAAGTAGTGATATTTATATCCGATACTCTCGAGATTAATTTTTCAGATTGTCCTAAAAGAAAATAAATGGTCCAATCCTAAAAGGTGATGGGTGTGTAGTGTGATAAATATACTATACTTATTTCCCCGAAATTAATGGTTGCAAACCTGCAACTTCTTCCTATATACAGACATGGACCACCGGAATCCAACTTTAACAAATATGAGTGGTTGCTTATATCGCGGTTATCTAAGATGTGTTTGGATATCTACAGTAGGTAATGAATTATGATAATCCAGTGATTTTAACCTGAAGGGTAATGACAGATAAGATTATGTACGTCGGTAACTGTGGCTCACCAGCCACTTTCCATTTTCCACTTCTACTTTTAATCTGCGCCCGGCTGAAAGAATTATTTACGGCCAGTAAGCATTCATAAATTTGAAGAAAGAAGTGTGTTGGCATATACAGTGTTATTAAACTGATTGTATCAGTCAGTAACTTTCGATAGTAAACATTAACTTTAGAACAACCACCTGTGCACAAAACAGCATACAGTCGCGACGATTGGCGGCTGTTATGAAGTTACTGTTCATTAAAAGAAGTTACTTGCTGATACAATCTCGTTAATAACACTGTATATATATATCTATATATATCGTGTAAAAGATATTAGCGTGCATGTATGTTTCCCCTCTATCTTAAGAATATATATATATACATTGAAAGATTACTTACTTACTTATCATTTCAGGTCATGGGTTATTTCAAATTTTCAAATATATTCTGTTCATGGCCACTCTCAAGGCAATAATATTTTGTTCAAACTGTTCAAAATTATTTAACTCAATACCTTCTCGTAGTCCTGGCAAGATGCTTACGTTGTTAAAGTTTGATAAGTCTGGCGCAAAAATAAGGTGTCTAAACCAAGGACGATTTACCAATAAACCTTCCATATCAGTATCATAATTAAAATAGATGTCTCGAACCTTAGTCTTAGATTCGCCCCTTTTATTCTTTTTATCAGATCTTAAAACAAATAACTTATCTAAAGCCTTCACCTTTGTGTTATACAATTTAATTTGTATCGCAGTTTGAATCTTTTTATATAACTTAAACCACGGGAAATCTTGAATAATTTGATATTGCAAACTTTTCAAATTTTTGTCAAATTGTTTAGAAAGTTTTAACACTTCTTTAGCTTCCTCTCTAAAGATAGTAATTTCATCACCTAATATTTCAAACTCAAATGGGTATGTCATATTTCTATCGAGCCACTCGATGGGTAATTTTTGGACAATCAAATCAAATTCTTCAGTGATAAGTTTGATATAATCAGTTATTTCAATATCTAATATCTCATGTTCGCTTAATTCTATCGTCAGCATGCCAATAAACTGTGCCAACAAATTATGTAATTTTAATTCGGGATCATAACTCTTCAATAATTTATCATCATCATATTTAGAATTGAAGTACATTACCGGATCCAGAGTTTTGTTTCGGATTGTTCCAATATTAATCGATGGAATTCCAAGATGATTCTGAAAAACAGAATAATCATTAACTTTATTACCGATGAGTCCAATGGTATCATGATTACTAAAAAAGACATCATCCAGTGACTTATGATTCTCGACCATTATTATTTTCATAACTTTTTGAATTAGTTTTTTAAAAATCGGATTTGCCTCCACATTTAATAAATTTCCTCTAATATCATCAAAGTTAATATAACAAATACAGTTATTAATTAAATGTTGTGCATGATATTCCCCAAATTCTGTTGACCCTAATTGTCCTAAACTTGATCCATCCCATGAAATTAATTTAATTGTCCTTAAAGGTTTCCAATTTCTTTTTCTTAATTCATTAAACCCTCTTGCAAGTTCAAACATCCCAATACTTCCGCCACTCATGCCACCGTAACCACTGATAACATCCCTTGATGATCCAATGATTATTTCTTCATCTGAAATTATACCAGGTATTGTAACTATAATATTATGAATTTGTTTAACACCATAATCAATGTTATTGACAATTGAAAGTTTCAATCCATCACTTGGCCCTGGTCTGTAGTCTACATTGAGTATGTTACCCTCCCAACCCAGCTTTGGCCCCTTTTTATACAATTTTTTCAAAATTGGTTCAACTTGTGTAAAACTTAACGATAATACAGGAATTTTAGGTATCGTTTTAGGATCTGTTAATCTTTTATAATTGTCAAATAAATATGGAGACCAACCGGGTGTAGTTGGATCTCCAGGTTGATAATAAATGAAATTTCCGGTAAACTCATCAATTGCATGGTGATTCCTGGCATAACCCAAGGGATAATACATATATCCATGTTTTTCAGTAAATTTTCCATCATCAAAAGGATCATTGTAAAAGATAATACCAGATGCCTTTTGCAACTGTGCTTTTTCAATTAATACACTTGGATGAACATCCCCAATCCTAATTATAAATATTTTTTTAATTAAATCAATTGAGTTTAATTTCAAAAGTATATAATCATCTTCTAATCCATAATTCACAAACACGTATTCTTCTGTCACAGTACCATTTTTACTATATGGGAAATACGATATGCGGTCGGATTCTTTCAATTTTGGTTCGAAAATAATATCATTTGACTCATTTAATAGTTTTATTGAATTATTAATCGGAGTCCCCATATAAACATTATAATTTTCAATAGATGTTTGAAGATATTCAAAACCCTTGAATAAATTCAGTGTTGATGTTGGATCGCCTCCAGGCTGGTGGAGATCAGTATTAAATATATTGATATATTCTTCAATATGGCTGTTATAGCTTAATTGGTTAAGATAGATTCTCGAAACATCATCAAATGTTAAGTAACCACCATATAACCTTCTTAAATCCCTATCCAATGTCGTCCGAGGTAAGAAAATCAAATCAAAGATGAAAATACATATTATGCTGAAAATTGAAACAACAAAAAATCTTCTTCTTTTCAATTGTGCTAGAGTTAAATCCTTCAAATGTACAACTTCAGAAATTATAGATTCAGCAATACTACTTGACCTTCTTCTAGACAGGTTTTGAGGTGGAGCTTCTAGCACATCTTCTGGGTCATTATTAACATCATCAGTAATAACGTCGGCATTATCGGGACTTTTAGTAGATGGTTCTTTTTGTTGTTGTATCAGTTGTTGTTGTTGTTGTTGAAGTTGGTTGGTATTTGCTTGACAAAATAAAGCTGTGGAGTTAATAATCTTTGAATTATTTGGCTGAAAAATGTAAGGTTGAGCCGGTTGTGCAGGAATATTTGGATTATCGTGGTACCCCTTAATATTGGAATTTAGAGATAGGCGAGAGTTATATCTTGAGTTATTGATGTTCAAGTTTGCATTTGAAAAAGATGCAGATTTGAGAGATCGTAATAGGAAGTCATCATCGTCATCACCGGGAGGAGTTGTCAAGCGTACCCTATTCATGGTGGTGTTACCAGTATCTATTTCATCAGGTTCGGAAATGATTGGAGAGAGTAAAGGTCTAATATCGTCTTCTTCGTCTAGACTGGACTCCAATGATATTTGCGAAGAGGTGCTTGGAAGTAAAAGAGGAATCAATGGATTTGAATGTGAAGGCTGCATTGCTGATGTTGTGGCACTATTGGTAGCCGTCCCTAGTATCGTTTTTTGTTTTGCCCGCAAACAGTGTAACTATAACAAAGAACAAAGAACAAAGAACAAAGTCCCGGATCTCAGATGGGAAATTGACATATTCTCCGACGCCGATCGACGCCGGGCACTGCCCCCTGCGATTACTCACTCTCAGGCTTCAGGCTTCAAGCCTCAGCCTATGCCATACATTCCGTAATCCGTTTTCCCCTGGCAGTTTCCACATTCTTCCTTCCCTTTCACGTTTGCCTCCTATCGACCTGCCTTGTTCCTTCCTTTGGCACACAAGAGAAAAACACTATCGGAGAAACAAACCCACACAGAGACATATATATACATAAAGACATATATACATAGACATAGACACCAAATACTCTTACTATTGATATTATTATTCACTATTTATAGTTACTCCCCACTTCAAGGTCAAAAACTTCTTCTCAGATCTATCCTTTCCTAACATTTAAACCCGTTATTGAACATTTTCGGATTTACTTGGCATCATTTGAATCTCTTTCATAATTGTTTTTCCTCTTTTACTTTTTAGCCAAACATCGATAAAGAAGAAACTCAAGCATATAATTTTTTTCTTTCTGCATTGGTTAAAGATTGCATTTTATTTTTTTACTAACTTTATATTTTTGGTGAAGTGTTAGTCTCATTTATCTATAGTTTTTTTTGGTCATATTCAGTTTCCTTTTTTTGATTTTTCCATATTTTTATGTTTTAAAAGGTTCTTTCATTTTTATTTATTTTTCATTCAATTTAATTCATTTCAAAGTTCACGATCAAGGTCGAAGTCAAAGTCAACTGAAAAAAAATCAAAATAGAAAAAAACAAAAAAAAATCATTACAACATCAATTATTAGCATTATATTAGCACATTACTGAAACCAATATTTCCTATATCTGTGCTTCTATTTTTCACCAAATCGTGATTTATTTTCTAATAAGTATTTGTGTTTCATTGACTTGGTTTCTATTTCAATCACCTTTGGGTTTCTCGTTCATTTATTATTCTTTTTTATTCATATTTAACATTTTTCAATAAACACATATAACTCATACAATTAATTCATTTTGAAAAAAACAATGTCAATTTTGAAAACAGATTATGCTGATTATCTCCATGGTGGGCTTTTAAATGAGAGATATTTAAGAGTAAAAGGTTTAAACGAAGGATCTTTTGGTATAGTTTCAATTGCTAAAGATACTAAAAATGAAGATAAATTAGTTGCAATTAAATATAATACCGGTAGATTATCTGATTTTGCCGCATATCAAAATCGTACCCAAAATAATATAATTGCAGAGGTTAAATCGGTTAGTTTGAATTCCAAAACCAGGTCAGCTATTAAATCGGACGGCAATTATACTCAAACAGAAAACAGTGGTAAAGATGTGAGTAAAACAGTCGTACTGAAGGAAACAAATCAAGAAATTTTGATGCTCGAAAAGGTTGATAGTCATCCTAATATTATATCTTTGTTGGATCATTTTGATACATATATGGTTTTTGAATACGCACCAAGGGGTGATCTACATGATGCAATTCAGTTAGGTATTGCACCGGTTGCTACAAGTGATGTGATTGATGTTTTCATGCAGTTGATTAGTGCTGTTGAATTTTGTCATAAAAATGGTGTTTATCATCGTGATATCAAACCAGAAAATATATTAATTGCAGATGATTGGTCAATTAAATTAACAGATTTTGGTTTGGCTACTGATCATTTGATTTGTACAGATTTTGACGTTGGTAGTGAACGTTATATGGCGCCAGAATTATTAGAACATTCTGATATAGATAGCTATGCGGCAGATAAAGTTGATATTTGGTCGTTAGGAATTTGCCTTTTAAATATTGTTTTTGGAAAATCACCATTTAAATCGGCAAGTTCGAAGGATAAAATGTTTTTACATTTTGCCGCTAATAGGGAAACGCTGTTTGATATTTTCCCATTTATGAGTTATGATTTATTTTCAGTTATGATTCATTCTTTAACAATAGATCCAGCAAATAGAGATTTAGAAATGATCAAAGAAAATTTATTAAATATTGATGTCTTAACCTATGATTATGAATTTGAAGAAGATTATGATTTGGTTGATAATATTAAAGATAAACCTTTAGTTGAAGCAATCGACGAGGAAGAACATTCAGAGTCTGTTAGAATTGAAAGCAAAAAAGGTGAAACCAAAGAAACCATTACCACGGTATCATCATCTCCTTCAGTTAAGATTGAAAATAATGATCATGAAAGTATTAACTTTGATACCAATACTCTTACCCTTTCAAATAATAACAAAGAAAATGTAGAACCTTATAAGCCACCTAAATTGAGTATTCCATTAGCCATTGTAAATCATGATAAGGCTGATTCAATCGATACATTACTAAATGAAAATTCCACTACACCGAAAAACAGGACACACACACTGTCCAAGCCAATTAACATCCAAAAGAAGTACGAACCTCCTCATAAGTTTTATCTTAATTCTTTGAATGATGCTAGAAAGACAGATTTTAAAAGAACTTTTAATAACTACAGTAACAATTCCAACAATTATTACAACCATAATAATAACTATAATGATTTTAGAGCTAGAAGATGGAATCCTGCCCATCGTAAACCGTTGAAAATTGCAAATCATAATTATAGAAACAAGTCACAGGATAATAGAATCCGTGGTCGCACTTCTTTCAAGGATGATACTTTCGATTTTAATCGGAAAGATTTTTTCACTCCAAGATCTGTTTTCACACATTATATGGAAAAGGCAAATAGGGGAAAACAACAACTACAACAGAAAAGTTCATATTATAAAAAGGGCAAAGATTTTGAAACTGGTTCTTCCAATTATACTCATCATTACAATAAATATGCCTCGAACAATAATAGCAGCTATTACAATTATAGCGATAGAAGGGCATGGAAAAAAAGAAAGAGAAGATCAAGTTATGCACCAAATAACAATAACCATCATAACAACAGTAGTAATAAAAATAAAAGTAGCTACAGATCAAATAATTTGAAATCTGTGAATAGAAGCAGAAGTAGAAGAGATGGTCTTCACTGGAACTTTAGCAACGATCAGAAGAAGCAGGGCGGATCTAAAAGAAAATCTGCAGGTATTTCAATTGCTAATAATTTAAATGTTTCTCAAATTGTGCAGATATCACGTTCACTGAGATCATCAATGGATGGGAAATATATACCACCAAACTTACGTTTAAATGTATCACATTTAATGGGATCAGCAATTCTTTCCGATGATGAAACAGACACGGATACCGACCATCTGGACCACACCGGTGCTAAACAAAATTATCGTAATACTTTTTCTAACCCGAGGGTTATAGATGACATTGCTGAAGATGAAACCATTAATAGTGCCAACGTTGATTCAGAAGAAGATACTTTTTCTTTTGAGCTTGATCAACCTACATTTTCCAATGCTAATAACGCTAGACCATCAATGGATAATGCTACTAATCCTATTATGTATCAACATATTGAATCTAATGCAATTAATTTATTATCCAGGCAACTAGGAGAAAGTCATTTATTTGATGATAAAGGATCATCATCAAGGGATACCTCCTTAACCACCACTATTTCCAATAACTATTCAAGTACCGGATCCAATATAATTGGAAATAGTCCAAAAGGTTACAAAAAATATATCCCGCCTCATCATAGAAGGTGCTCACATTCTGCTGCATGCGATTTCACTGATGCAGCTAAGCCTAGTCCAATTTCAAATATTATTTTGAATCATTTTGCTAATAATACAAACAATAAATGTGATGAAGAGGTTACGAACAACCTCCTTTCCGCGGTTTCAACATCTGCACCAACAAAATCTACATCATTTTTCAATGCTTTCATGAAGGGTGTGGCTTCACATGAAATTTTAACGGGTAAGGGTGATGAATATTTTGCAAATAGGGATAATAACGACAAATACGATGATTTGTTTAATATTCAGGAAGGGAAAAAATACACCACATAAAGGGATATACTGACTCGTGAATTTTCTGATAAAAAATACAATACAACTTCAGGTAGGAAATGAAGGATAGACTTCTAATACAACATTATTATTAGTATTATTATTTATTAATTTTTTTCAACGTTTTTAACATATATAATGAAAATCTATACAGTGATTACTATATACACAGTTTATAACTTATTTATTTTGCATTTTTAAACAAATGTCTAGCTCCCATTGCAACTGTATTACTGAAATGATTATCTAGAAGAACATTTTCCCAAAGGATAGCGACTTCTGTATTTGCCCTTTCGGTTTGATCAATTTCCGCGTGATAAACACCATTTTGAACTCTATCTTCCGTCGAGTAAAGTGTTTTAATTTCATCATACCTACCCATTAACTTTTCCATAAATTTTAATAACGCAATTGTAGATTTTTCAGGAAGGTGAAGTGAGGATAAGTATAGCCTCTTAATAAATGCCAATGCTCTTTTCGTTGATCCACTTTTACTATTGAAGAATATTGCATTCAAACACCTTAACAATAATTCTGCCTTTGTTGAAACATTAACAGAAGGTTTTAGATTAAGATCTGTTACGGCCAATGGATCCATAAGTCTTAGAGTTTTATGAGAAAATTCAATATCAGTGTCTAATGCAAGATTCGGTAATAAGGAATATAGATAATCAACAAATTTATTTAAGTCAACAACAACTTTCTTTGATGGTACGTTGGCAACTAATGAAAATGATGTTATGATACATAACAAAACTTGTCTGACTTCATTACTATTTAAGTCTTTATTTATCAATAATTCTTCTGTAATTTCCCTTAAAACTTGTAAGAAATCTCCCATCAAATCTATATTTACCATATGACCAAATTTAGACAAGCTTTCCAAAACTGCAGCCATTAGTTTGGCAGGTCTTGCTTTCAATACTTCAAGGTAAAAAGTCAACAACATTTTCAAAATTTGTGCTTGGTTTTTCTCCCTTTGTTCGGCCGTTATTGCCTGCTCTGCATTTCTCATTTCCTCATCTATTGCTTTTCTTTCCTTTAATTGCTTTCTTTCCTTTTTACTCAAATGGACTCTATCTTTCTTTTTCAACTTTGGTATATCATCATCATTATCAGCGGAATTTGGCGAATAATCATTTAAAACAGTTAATGATAAGAAAACGTTGATGACACTTTCATCCACGTTAAAGTCTCTCCTTCTAATGCTCTTGGATAATAAAATCACCAAATCCAAAGATATATCACCATGGGATGCATCTTCAATAAATAATGCATCGATTGTATTGATGCATTTTTTATAAACTTTAAATTCAAATTGATTTTGTGGTTTCTTCATTATCCTTCTTGTTAATATTTTAAAAATTTCCTTTCTAAAATTGAAAAATCTTAATGATGATGCTAATTCACATGCCGCATTTGCAGCAATTATACCAATTTCGGCATCAGTTGATGAAACTTTGGATTGTGTTGAAACTTTGGAAGCCTTTTGGGTTAATAAATCAATATAGTGTTTATAATTCAAAACAAGATGTTGTTCAAAAAATCTCAATTTGGCAATCTCCTTACTAACTTTCTCCCTTTTCTCAACGTCGGTTAATGGTCTGATATGGTAAGATGGTGAAATTGATTTGAAAACGGGGACCATTGCAAGTATTGCTAATTTGGCAGTGAGTGGATTTTTAGATGTGGACATTCTTCTCAATCTAGAAAGTTGTAAAATGTTTTCTTCTGGATTTTCAATCAACAGTTGTGCCATATCAGCTATATCTTCCTTTGTCTTAATAATTTTTTCTTCTTGAGTTAAACCTTTGTACGATTCATCATCTTCTTCATTGAATTCTTGAACTTCTTCACTTTCTTCTGATTTCTCTAAAGTTTTGTTGTCCTTACTTGCATTTTCTCTAGCATCAGCCTCAGGTTCAGAATCGATATTTTCTGACGTATCATCTTCCGGTTTTGGTACTTCCTTTTTGATCATACGTCTATGTAGTGTACCATCAGATGTACGGATTGGCAATGCTTCCTCTGCATCGGCTTCAGGATCATTAAATTTTCTTGGTCGAGTTTCATAATCTTCGAATTCATCTTCAATTTGCTGATTTGCATAAGCATCTTTACTTGCAAAATTATTATCATTAAATTCAACGTCGGAAATTTCATCATCACTTTCAACTCTTGTGAAAACCGAGGTTTGAAGTTTCAAATCCTCTTCCTTTCTTCTTTTTATGTTACGAAGTTCTGATGTCCTTTTAAGCTTTCTTTTTGCCATTATTTTTGTCCTTCACTGTGTCACAAGAGTGTCCAAACATAATTTTCTTCCTTTATCAAGAGAAGAAAAAGCCTGAAAATAATTCATGTCTGAAAAAAAAAAAAAATAATAAAATTCACTCGCCACGCACGTGACCACCCAGTTCTCGGCGCACCGCCACTTGCCCTGCGCCACGCTCAACGTCCCGCGTCGATCGCCGCAAATCGGCTCTGCCCCGACCGGAGAAACATCGTCCATCCCGCACATCCCGCGCGTTGCCCGTTGTCAGGATGTGATCTGTAATCTGTGATGTCCTAACGCCGATTGCAGCCAGAAGCCAGAACACTCTCCTGATTTCTGACGGCTGGGAAGCACAGGAACCCGTCAGCCGTTAATTTCACTTCTGTTGCTCTTCGGGTTTAATTAATTTCTAAGAAGAGTCCTGCTTTAACTACTATCACCTCTTAAATAGCAACCAATTGAATTCTTGAATTTTTTAAAAAAAAACAAAAAACATAATATGCTTAGACAATTTTCGAAATCTTTTTTAAAAAGAAACACAAGTCAACAACTTAGAAATTTCCACCTTACAAGATGTACACTAAATGCCAAGGTATTTGACATGCCTGCAATGTCACCAACTATGGAATCTGGTGCCATTGTCGAATGGAAAGTTAAAGAAGGCGACCATTATAATTCTGGTGATGCCTTATTAGATATTGAAACTGATAAGGCAACAATTTCAGTCGATGCCATCGATGATGGTGTCATGGCTAAAATCATACTACCTGATGGAACGAAAGATATTAAAGTTGGTACTCCAATTGCATTTCTAGCTGAAGATGGTGATGATTTAGGTACTTTGAAGTATCCTGAATTACCAGAAGAATCTGCACCAGCTCCTAAGAGGGAGACTACAGCTGCTGCACCATCACCACCTCCACCATCACCAACTCCGACACAAAAAGAACCTACCTCTAAACCATCAACAAATTCAGCAAAGGCTAACCAATCGCAAATTTTTTTCCCTTCGGTTGAACGTTTACTAGAAGAAAATCACATATCTAGACAAGATGCATTAAAACATATAACCGCAACAGGCCCTAAAGGAAGAATTTTGATGGGTGACGTGTTAGCATATCTTGGTAAAATCCCAGTCGAAGAAAACAGTATCATTGCTGCATATATTGAGAAAACGTCCCATTTAGATCTTTCAAACATCAAGCTTGCAGAACAAGCTCCAACAGCCGATGCATCAACTGTTGTGAAAGATGCTCCATTGAAGCCTAAACATAAAGAGCCCGTGGTCATCTCAGATATTTATCCAATAGATTTAGAAATAAGCTATCCTGAGTTATCCAAATTCAAAACTACGATTCAAGAAGCTATTTCAAAATCTGAACAACAAACATACGCAACCAACCTCAATCCTGTATCTACTTTAGACGACCCATTGTTTGATGATATTATTGCGCCTTCCAGAAATGCAGATAGATTCAAAATTGATTATACTTTGAAAATGGATGATACCAGTGTGGAATCATTAGACCTGAAGTTAACATTAAATGATAAGTGTTTCGATTCTAAAGATAGAGCATCCATTTTCATAAATAACTTCAAGACAAACCTCAAAAATAATTTAAAAATTTTCTCATAGATATAACACATAAATTTTTGTAGGGCCCTGTAGTTTTCTAGAGAATGTATACCGAACTGTTTAATATAAAAAGAAAATACAGAAAACGCAAAAATGAGAGGTTATCCGTCGTACATTCTACACCCTACATTCTACTTGTCGGGGAAACTTAAAAACGCGTAAGCTGATATGTCAGCGATTCCCTTTTCCCATATTTTACCCATCTTAGTATCTTAGTAAACGTCTAAAATTATTCTTAGTTAGACATATATAATTGGCTAAGTAGGGTTATCAGACTTCAAAGGTAAAATGTGAGCGGAAATGGCGTTGACCTTTAATGGATTAATCCCTTTAATTCCTAACATACTAATCGATGACTTTGAAGTACTCAACGAAAACAACCACTTATCAAACAAAACCAAGTACTGTTTTATTCCACATGCACATAAGAATCATTATCAGGGACTATCAAAACATATAGAATAATTGGTAAGTTTTTTAATGACTAAGAATACAAAGGAATTGATTGTTTCTCATTCAAAGACAAATGTTGCAACAAAACAAAATTTATATGGTGTGTTTTTGCATGATGAATATATCAATGAAACTGGAGCCAGGCTTGGAATGCACACTCATACGAAATTATCATTGTTTTGGAAGTTTTATGATTTTAATTAAAGCTTCCAGAAACGAGCCAAAAATTAAAAGAAAAATCGTTTTATATTCTGGTAATGCAAGATTTGAAAATAGTGTTATTTATTCAATTAGAACGTCAACACCACTTTCTTCGATATTATTTGGCGATGCACGAATAAACATATTCTATTTGGACACGAAATTTGCATATAGAAAAAGAAACATAGAGATAATGGACGAATTACAAGGAATTTAGCAATTGATTACACTGATAAATAAATATCCAAGTGGTACAAAATCTCGATTTTTAGATACCGTGTATGGGTTTGAAGAAGTTTGATGTAAAGTATTTGATATTTTCAATAACATTTGTAATTTTTATATTTATAAGAAACTTATGAATTGGATTGAAAAATTACAAACTGATTATGATATCAAGTTGGATGATATAGAGAAAAATGACAATGTTGTGGATAAAATACTCAAATTGAAATGTATTGATCATTATAAGAATCCAAAGTATACATTCTTCTTTGGTGATATCAAGGAATATATAATATTAATAAAGAATCCATTGTTGATATAAAGCATGCTATCGATCTAACCAAGCAAGAATTTTCAGAAGTTCACTTACCAAGAAAAGAATATACATTTGAGGAAATAATTAAGGATGATTCGTGTAATATCTGGAGACGTAAATTTTGGTTTGATAATGAAGGACATATACAGTTACTTTGTTTTAGATATTCAAAAAATGAAAGACGCGTCATATTTTTACCATTACACATTAAATTTATTTATGCAAGACATAGTTCGTATACTGAAACGTTGAAATTTGTTGAAATGTTTAAAGAAAAAATTGATGATCTTTATTCAATGACAGAATCTTTTGATACATGGCAATGTGGTTTAAACATGAGGAATGTTTTTAATATCGAGAACTCAAATTATGGTCGAAATTGTATTGAAAATTATGATAGTTGTAATTTAGACATAAGAAGTAATGATGGTAACTTAGGGATTACCGATTATTGGACTTCTAATTCAAAAATAGATACATCAATATTGAATAGTTTTAACAGCATATCAACAGATGTGAATTCTGATTTTGATCCAATCAGACAAGATATACGAAAGCATGGTATTGATTTAAGTTTTGACAATAGAAAGCAAAATTTAGTGGCATTAAAAGGATTAGTTATTCATGCTCAGAAAAAGAAAAACCTAGAAGAAATGAACGTTTTCTACCAAATACTGATACCAGTATTGTTTTAACCAACTCTAGTATTGGTAAGCATGATACAGTTAAATTTATTACACTTGATTATGAAGTTGAGAAGGAAAATGATTTACATGCAGGGAATAGTTTTGGCAGTGGTGATTTGAATACAAAGTATAGAAAGAAAGAGATGATGGAATTGAGTGGTACATTGGAAGGTGTGTTTTCGGATATAAGTTTCATGTAATTGTGAAACGTAAATATCATGTATAAGCAATGTAAATCCTGTAGAACTAATTAAGAAAAAAAAAGAGAAAATTAAGAAGAAGTGTGGTTTGAGCATATACACAATACACCTCGGTGCGTCATCAATTTCTGGGGTTGAGTTGTTGAACTTTCTATCGGCTGCTTGTTCTTTGAGCATTCTAAGTTTCAAGCAAACGTGAAAACACTATTCTATCATTCAGAAATATATGCTTGCTTATACAGATTCATGTTACGATTCACATTGTCACCTCTCACCAGATATCACGAAAGAACGATTTGAAGAAGACGTCATGTCTATTTTAGAATCACAAACATGGCCGATTAATTTAATGATGACTAATCATATTGATTTCCCCTTAATAGAATCAGCAATAAAAAATCCAAATATAACATGCAACAGACAGGTTATGCTTAACCTTGGAATCCATCCATGGTTTTCACATTTGTATACTTTTGATCATCAGATGGAAGATGAAACTGATGATGAATTCAGGGTAAGACATTATGAAAAAGTACTTGAAGTATATTCTAAGAATAAACGTCAAGATGGGGATTTTGACAAAATTTTGCATTATTTACCGAAGCCCTTTCAAATGGGGAATATTATTCAACAATTTAAGAGAATATTGAAGAGTTGTACAGGGTTTGAAAATAGGATCAATATAGGGGAGATTGGTATTGATAAATTAGCAAGAATACCAGAAAGTGGATTTTTGGGTAATCCTTCATATCCAAGTTTAGTTTCTTGTGGATTGAGCAATTTCAAAGTTAGTATGGAACACCAAGTGAAGATTTTTAAAATCCAGTTATATATGAGTATCGACGAAAATTGGAACGTTCCAAAGAGGATATCTATACACTGCGTGGGATGTCATGGTAAATTATATGAAATTTTAAGAGAGTTTGATTCTCAGGAAATGTGTTACAATGAAATACCGGTGGTGGTAATGCATTCATATAGTGGTAGTGCTGATAATGCAAAGATGATGTTGATGAAATTGAAGAAATTGCATGTATGGTTTGGACTCAGTGATGTCGTGAATTTGAACCGGTATAGTGATGATAATGCAGCGGATGTTATGAAAATGAAGAATTTGCTTGATGTGATTTGTGATCACTTGTTGGTTGAGACAGATTTGGGGATTGATAGGATGCTTGAAAGTCACCATCAACGGATACAGAATATTATTGACAAATTAGTAAGATTGGGAGTGAATGAAGCATCTCTTTTTGATAATTGGAGAAGTTTTATCCAGTAAGAAGATAAAAATAGATGCATTAATAACTTTATATAGACGATATACGAAAAAAAAATTGTACAGTAAATATCAAATCAAAAAAGATAGGTATACAAAGAGTAATAGAAATTTATAAAGTTCACAATAAAAAAGTACAGAATGGAGAAATGAAAAAAAGGTATGCATAATGTCAAAATGGAAAGTGAAGTAGCAATAAGAAACTAAACCTAGTGAATGTGATGTGCAAGATGTAAGTTTAAATGTAAATGTAAAGGAACATTACTTAAAAAAATGAAAAAAAAAGATCAAATACATGGTACGGTCTTGTTTTTACAAGATTTGATACATTTAATAGCAAAGACCAATTCCTTGTATTTTGAATGGGAATTAGTATCATGAGAAGATTTTTCAAGGGGAGGTAATTCTAAATTTTGTAGTTCTTCCTCTTCAATAAATTCATTTTCAGATGATATTGGGGATAAAGATGACAAATTGATAGTCATATCAGTCATTTGAGAGGTGAATCTTTCAACAGAAGAAAATATGGAATTATTATTTGTTGTGATTCTTGAAACCGTTGATAACGAAGATATAACTTGTTGAGCTGGTTCTAATTGTATAATATCATTCAAAATTTCATCTTCCAAAATTATTTGAGGTTGGGAAGATGATTGCGGTTGATAATCCAATTGAGTCTCATTGTTTATGTTAAAAGTTGTATCGAATTCATCATCGTTGTCAACATCACCATTCTCTGAATCTAACAAGGAATTACTTCTTGAGCGTGTATCAGTTGTAGCAGCTGTAGTAGGAATTGATACATTACTTGATGACCTATCTCTATTGTTTGGATTAGATCTAGTTCTGTTTCTGTTTCTGTTTCTTCTCCCTCTCGATCTTCTCGGAACACAATAATCTACAGGTGATGGTACTCTTAAACTTAAATCCAAACTCAATTCTTTGGCAATATTCAGTTTATAAAAAATTGTAGCAAATTGATTAGCGTTATAAGAAACCATCAAAAATTGTTCAGTTGGGAATAATAACCTCAGAGTGAAAGGCTTAGAGTGGAAATCTGAGGCATTGCCGAATTTGGACAATTCTTGTAGAGAAAAGGATTTGAACAAATCTGATTTAAAGTTTAATAGTTGAGCTTCTTGAGGAGAATATTCGGTGTCCATGATTAAATTAATATCTGGTTTAAAGTTTAACAATTTTTGGATATATAGTAGATCTTGAGATTTTTTTTCAATCTCCGTTATAGTAACAGTTGAGTTCAAGGTGGACGATGATTTTGATTTTTTCAAAGATATTTTATCAAAGAATTTAGTAAACGAGGTTTTTGTATTTGAGGAAGGGATGGGTGTGGAAGGTGAACCTGAAGATATCGAAGAGGATGGTGATCTGTTGTTTAAATTAGTTAAATAAGAAGATGAGAACATTGAGGATAGAGAATTTGAAGAAGAAGCAGTAGATTTTAATAAAGGGTGAGGTGGTGGAGTTGATATTGATTGGAAGGAAGATAATAAATTGTATGTGATATTAGTATTGTTGAATTCCACCATTTCATTTGGGATATTAAATAAATTTGTTGAAGATCCAATACCATGGCCTATAAAGTTCAACTTTGAAGAATTATGGTTGTTCTTGGATTTAATATTTAAATTTGGATCCACGAAATTTGTATTTAGATCGTTAAAAGTATAGGCTATGTATCTACTATATTCTTTTTTAACGTTATAAAGGTTGATCTGAGTTGAATTAATTTCAAATAAAAGCGGGATATAATTTGGTTGGTAATTTGAGTTCTGTAGTGTTGATTCATCGACATAATATACTAGTGACAAATGGTGGATGGATGGTGTATATTCGGGAGGATCATAAAATGAATCCAAGGAATCGTAATGAGGCGGATGATCTTCCCAAGAGAAAGGGGTAAAAGACTGCATATGGTGTTTAATTTAGTGTCTGTGATATAAATATATATATTTGAAGTTCAGTAAGTCTGAAATTTCCAAACAAAAGTAGTTTTTTTAGACAAAACTGGGTGTGGTGTTTTAAAGTAAAGAGCAGACGATATGAAGAAGGAGGCCAGGGGCCAGCCCATCTGCGGTAAGCGGGCAGCGTGTCCGGGTTATCGGCTCGGGGAAGCAGCGGACAATATTGCGGAGGAGGGGGGGGGGTCTAAATCTCCAGATCGCAAAGTCTAAAGTCTAAAGGTTAGCGCGCGCTGGTTATGGCTGGCTATGGCTGGCTATCGCTGGATCTGGGACTCTGGGGCTCTGGAGAAAAGTCACAAATCACTCGATTTTCGATTTTCGATTTTTGGTTTTTGGTTTCCTGAGGCTCGGCCGAGTGGCGGATAGAATATAGGCGTCGATCGACGTTGGTGAGGTTGGCCGGTAGTCTCGACGTCAAAGTCGTTAAACGTGGAGGGTGAAATTCACTCGGACGTTAGATCGGAGTCAAGGGAAGGTTAGTTGTGTAATACAGAGGGAGGGAAATGGAAAATGGAGGTTCTTCATGCTACTCACAACAATGGCCACAGAGAAGACAACAATACTAAACTACCACAAAACATTCCCCAAAGTCACTCACCCGGCAGAGGCCCATTCAGAGGCATACAATCGTAGACAATATAAATTGTCCCCCTGCAAAAACTCTCCAGATTCTTTCAACTTGGGTGTCTACGGTCTCTTTCCTCTACTCAACAACAACAGTCATCTCGCCCCAATAGACCCATTCTCATTATTTACTCTATTGGCTATATTAAACAAACAGAATCTTAAATTCCCACACATTGAGGACGAATTAACGGAAAATGACCTTTCAAAATATTATAATTCAATCTCCATCCTTTCATATCATGCATCAACGGATGATCAATTACCAATCCTAATAGAAGACTGGAAGGACAAATCAACCCGGAAAATAGTGAGGAAAATTCAATCTCTTGGTGTTATCAATGCTCTCAACTCTTCGAAGCTATCATTGAAGGATCAGTTAATTTACGATTTGTTGAATTCTCAACTGTCCGATTTCTTTCATTTACAACTATTGAAATTAGATGATAACAAACTACTCTCATATTATTCAACGGTAACTTTCAATATTACCTCACTTATAACACCAATAAATCATATACTTTCTCATAGTTTGAAATTATCATTATTAAAACGAAACAATTTTAATCTGAGAAATCCAAATATTTATAATTACTACACATCTTCATATCCAGATAAACTGTTACCAAAATTTTTAAAATTAGCTTTTCTTAATGATTCAAATATATTACTGGAAACTGCAACTTCTCTTCTAACTTTATTGAATGCAACTTTACAAAATTCAAAATATTGGTCGTCAAATGAATCCCCCAATATATTGGATTTCCAAATAGCAAGTTATATATATGCAATGAATTATCTTTCTTCAGAAATTCCTATCTTTAGCCAACTATTAGCTAAATATAGAACTTTGCTTTCCCACTCTGATTCGGTGATATCATTTTTTCTATAAACCCTATATTCCCTAATTAATGGTATAGACAATAAATAAAACTTGTTGGCAGTGCGAAGTGCGCGTAGCGTAACATAAATAACCAACAACCAACAATCAATTTGGTCTTACCTTTCTGAGTAAAGATTGATAAATCTTCCCCTCTCCAATCTACTTTTTCTTCTGAAGTGACAACATTCCATGAATTCAAACTTCTCTCCAGGAATTAAAAACTGTATTTGGATATCTTTACCTAAAATCCCACCTCCCAATAAACTAAAATCTCCGACAATAACCGGGAATGACCCATTGAAGGATGACGAACAATGGTTATATTCTTTCCCCAAAAAATCAATCTCAATATCGGGTATAGCTGCCAAACTTAATCCAAACAAAGCATCCCATTTAGCAGTTTCTAAACCGAAAACTTTAATATTATCTGAAATTTTTTTTTATTTAGATTCACCAATTGAAAAATATTATTTTCTTAAATTGATTATACCACATAGAGCAAGAGGTCAATTGTTATCAAAACAACAGTTAATAAAACATTTAATAAAATATACCAAAACAGAAAATTTGAAAGCCGGTGTTATTAGATCCAAGATTGATTCTATAACACTTGGTAAACCAACGCAGACAATATCACAAGAGATGATCCAAGATGTAATCTCCGTTTTAGAATATTATTGGATAGAATGTCAAACTTTAAAAAATTCTGATTTTACAAGATTTTCAAATATCTCACAAAAATATAATAATGAAATAACATTGGATAAGATCAATTCAGTATTGGATGATTTATATCGATTTCGTGCTGAATCGACAAATGTGGATTTTTTATATCCCACTATGGAACTAATTTTTGACATCTTTTTCACGATAGCTAACCCATTCGTGGATAAAATAGATAAAAATGCAAGATATACTTTAGAATTGATTATTTCTTGCATAATGTGTCGGTCCACAATGAATGAAAGAGTAGTATTTAACTCTATTTGCTTAAAACCAAAAGGATTGGCCTCTTCTATTTGGTATTCCAGATCAAATGTATGGGATGTCATATATGGAATAGAGTATTTGAAAAATAAAGATGTACACTTATGGAAAAAAATGTTAGATATGACAAAAGATAAAACCAATAGAAGATTAGCTTTATCATCTTCCTCTTCAATTAAGAATATTATTTTTGTTGTTAAAATATCTGTTGGTATTCCATTTACTGTTATGCGTTGTATTAGAATGTATGGTGATTATGCTGATATAGTTGATAAAGTTAGCATTTTTAAAGAGAGTTTGAGACAAGAAACTGAAGGTTATTGTATAGAAGAAAAATTAGATGGAGAAAGATCCGTGTTGCACATATTTAGAGATCATGATTCTGATAAAATCTATACTCAATTTTATAGTAGAAATCATGTAGTTCAATCATGGTATGGGTCATATGTTGGAGATCCAGATGGAATTATTACCAAATATATGAAAGTTGAATGGTTTGATGATATCCAAAATTTAATCTTAGATGGCGAGATGATTACCTTTGATGAAGAAAATGATTGTTTATTAGGGTTTCAGGATGTTAAGACTTGTTGCGAAATGTCCAGAAGGTTATTGCGTGAAGGTGGAAATTTACAAGAGTTGAAAATTTTTAATAAACTATTGGTTTATGATGTCCTCTATCTAAATGGCGAAAGCTTACAATTGACAAAGTTAAAGGATCGAAAGGATAAATTATATAAAATCTTTGAAAAATTTGATGATGATTTTAGATTCATTCAACTACACAAATGGAATATTGGATATAATGCGAATGATTTGAAAATGGCAATGGATAATGTAATTCATAAAAACAGAGAGGGTTTGGTCATAAAACATTGGGATTCCTTCTATTTTGTTGGAAAATATTCTCCTCAGTGGATCAAGTTAAAACCGTATTATTTAATGGACTTTATAGATGACCTTGATGTATTGATTATTGCCAAAGAAGGTTCCAACTATATTTGTGCTCTTTATGGAGGTGATAATCATGATGGTGATGGTGGTGATAAATTCAGAGGATGGTTTGTAAGCTTTTGTCTTGTCAGATTTGGATTCAGTAGTGAAATTTCCAAATACATAGATGATAAAACAAATGGCCATTGGATTAAGTATAAACGATATGAATCCGAAATTGAGATGCAAGACCATCATGTGAGGTTTGGTAAGTTAAAACCACACTATTGGATTCATCCTGAAAATAGCGTAGTTATTAAAATAAAGGCGAAAAGTCTTGTAACATTAAGTGATCAGATTGAAGATAGGTTTTTACTCGATACTACGCTTAGATTTCCTTATTGTATTACTGTTAGACACGATAAAGAATATTTAGAATGTGACACTATTGCACACTATAATGAAATGGTTGCAAAACAAGGTAAAAAGAATCCATTTGATGAAAATGAAGAAAGATATATGAAACGTAGAAAACGTAAAAGAGAAACCAAAATGGACATTGTCTTAAAGGGTGTCAATAAAAATTTTATAAAGACAATTGTTAAACAGGATGAATTATTTAAAGGAATTTCATTTTGTGTTAAGACGGATTGTCTTTTTAATGGTGAATGGTTACCATTAAACGAAATTAATGGAATATTAGAATCTCATGGTGGGAAGATTATATCAGATCCGTCTCATTCAACAGTGTCTTGTGGCAGAGTACTCGTTATTGCGGATAAGCACACCTTAGTTATTCATCAGTTAAGAAAGAATTACAATATTTTTAAATTTAAATGGTGTGCCGATTGTATTCGGACCAACAAATTAGTAAAATTGGATCCTTCACATTGTTTATTGGTTGATGATGATATACACACTACGTGTCAACAAAGTATAGACTCTTTTGGTTTTAATGATACAATTAAATATGACGAAAAGGAACTTTGGGATAATTCAAAAATCTACGAAAAGTCCGAAGTTAGTAATCAACATTTGGATGATGAAGGGTGTGAAAAATTAGGGTTTCTGTTTTACAACAAAAAATTTTGTTTGCTTGGTTTTGATGAAACAAATAGTTTTCAACGTGAACTTTTACGATTGCAAATTGAAATTCATGGTGGTGAAATAATTAAAATACAGGAAGAGAATGTGGATGTCGATTTTATTGTTGTACCAGACTCTAATATTATTAAAAATAAATTACCCAAAGATATTGTTGTAAAAACTTGTGATGACATTTTCAAACAAATTAATTATTAAAAAAAAATTGCTGATTAAGTTTTGTACGTTTAATTTCAATGCTATCTTGTTTTATAGCTCTATTTTTATTAATTTTATAAAAGGGTATTTACTCTGTTGGGATATATATGGTTGTGTCGTTTTTTCTATAAAATATTCTTTATGTCATCTCTTTAGGATCGTACACCTGTTAAAACAGAATCGCGAAGAAGGCTGTTGATTTCAAATTTCAACATTGTACGATACACGAATGCAAGTAAATTTTGATGGATTATATGTGCTACCCGCTACCTGCGGGGAGTTGGTGAAGAAAAGTTGAACCGTCTTTTTTATTGAATGGGTTTCTGAAAATGAGAGCTAATTTCGGTAGATATTCATCAATTAGGAACCTAACTATTAGGATAAAAATGATTGGATTAAGACAACATCAATTTTCATATTATAATGGAATAAAAAAACCACTTTTTTCACAATCATCTCTACGATACATTACAATTCAACAGCCATCAACAGTTGCCACCACAAAGCCTGTGTCTTTAGAAGTAACAAAAAATGAAAAGGAAAATGAAGAATTTCCAGTATTAGGTACTCAAAAACCACCCATTATAGAATCACCATCATTTAAAACTATTGGTACACCAGCATCATCATTATCTGTGACCGTCCCACCATCTATTCCGATCCACGTTAAGAAAGGTTCAATTATAAGTGTGTATTCATATGCACAAAATAATCAGGCTAGCCACGGTAATGATTTTGTTAGAAGTAAGTGGGAAATTTCAGAACCATTGCGCCGTTTATGGCTTGCTGGTAAAGCATCTAGTTATCAGAGTGTCATTAGTACGGTTCCAATTCAAGTTCTGGTCAGTGCGTATGATGGATATGAGGGTAGTAAGGTTAGTGGAGTAAAAAGCTTTGTTAATTTGACATTAGATGGTACCCTTGATTGGGTGGTTTTCAAACCAGAAGCATTACAGTGTTATACGGGAAATTCATTAAATGTTAAAGTCTCAAGTTTACCAAAAGAATTACGTTATGGATTCAAAGGCAGAGCGTGTGTTTGGATTAATGGTCGTGGTCTGGTTAGTATTGTTGGAAATGGTAGTGTCTTTAAAGTCGGATTAAGCGAAGGTGAAGAAATTCGAGTTTCCAGAGATAATATACTTGCAGTTAGTATTAACGATTTAGCTGATTTATCGAATAATAGCATTAATTCTGAAACTTGGAATTCAGTTGATGGGTTATTACACGAAAAGAAAGAAGCTAAAAAATCTACTAATGGTACTAGTGAGGAAATTGAAGGTGATAAACCCATTAAATTATTTAACAATAAAGCCATTGATGACGCTTTAACATTGACATGGAAATATGCTAAAACATTTGTTGACATTTTGAAAGGCAAAAAATCGCAATTAACAGATTATATCTTGGGTAGTGGTCAATATGTTGTTGTAAAGGGACCTCGTACCATATTAATCGAAACGGGAAGTGGTAAGGATAACTTTGTCTTAAAAACCAATGAAGTTTTTAGAGGCCATTCCAAAATTAATGGACAAAATGCAGTTTCAGAAATAGAACATAGCATCAAAAGTGAAAGTGAATGGAAGAAACCGGAATCTAATGTTGGAGATAATTTGGGTGTTGTTCGTATTAAAAATGGTAAAGCAACATATAAAAATCTTGAGAATTTTGACGACGAAGTAAAAAGAATTGAAAATCTTAAAAACAAAAAAGCATGATTAAATATCAGATTTAGGGTTATATATACATACTATTTTATTTTATTTTATTTTGTTCTGTTTTATTTTGTTTTATTTGTATGACATTATTTATTAACTTTTTTTATATTTTATAGAAAGAAAATTTGTAACACTTTACTGTAACTATCATGAGTTCAGTTTTCAGCTCAAAAGGAAAAATAACTGATGTCAATTTTAGCTCACCTGCACAGCCTTTTTGTGCGGGAGGCGGGCGCGAGTTGCCAATTTGGACAGATTGATATAGGGGATGCGTGCGATTAGCACCTGTTGGGGGAGAAGGCAGAAGGCAGAAGGCACCTCCTTAATATCTAGCAGTCTACCAGTTTCGTTGGAGTAAGGTACAGATAAACAATAACAGGATAATGTCAGGACTAGAGAGTATGTATAGATACAGAATTTGAAATTTGGTAGGAATACTGCTTACTAACATTTAACTTCTATAGACTCATTATTTCAATTAAAATTTACATCCAAGCAACTCAATAGACAGGCGACAAAGGCTGGAAAGGAAGAGGAATCTGAAAAGAAAAGAGTGAAAAAGGCACTCTTACAGGGGAATAATGATATCGCCCAAATATATGCACAAAACGCAATTCGGAAAAGTCAAGAACGTATAAATTTGTTACGACTTTCATCAAGAATTGATGCAGTTGCTAGTAGGATCCAGACTGCAGTCACCATGAGAGGAGTTACCAAGAACATGTCATTTGTAGTCAAAGGTATGGATAAAGCCATGGAAAGTATGAACTTGGAACAGATTACCAAAGTGATGGATAAATTTGAAGAACAGTTTGAAGATTTGGAAAGTTCAACTAATTACTACGAAAATGTTTCCAACCAAATGAGTGTGAGTGCCCAGCCGCAGGGAGAAGTGGATTTGTTGATGCAACAAATGGCGGACGAGGCTGGTATTGAGATGAAACATAAGATTGGAGAGGCCAAGGTGGAAGGGTTGAAGACCCCAGAAAGTGTCAATGCCAGTACTGCCACTGTCCATCCTGCCGAAGAAGACCGTTTGAACGAACGGTTGCGTGCACTCAGAAACTAGATCTGTGAACAGAAAGATTCATATATATAAAGTAAGTTTAGTAATTAAGATGTGTGTAATAACCTATTTAACGCCAAAAGCCAACCCAACAACCCCATTCGAGTCAGAATAAGGTTTAGTGTGTAACATATTACATATTGCAAACTCGCTCTCGGTTTTAGAGCTGAAAACCAAGCATTACTCGAGTCTCGATCCCCCTCCATTCGTTCTCTCTACAGGTCCCCTTATATATACATATAAGCACCTGATCTACTTTCTTTTTCCCTGCCTCTAATCACAGTCAAATATCCTCCAAATTATCCATTTGGTAAGGTGGAGACAACATTATGTCAAAACAGATCCCTGATGGTGAATACGATTTGGATTTTTCCGGGATTTTCTCAACATTTCAATCTGACGTATTTGGAATAAGGTATGGTTTCAGACCGGATACAATAGATAAATCCTTCCCTTCATACCTTTACAAAGAAGAGTCTGATATTTATAGTAAACGATCCTCGAAATCATTTACTTCCTCATCTTCAACTGATATATCTCTAAATGTTGACAGAGTACCGTGTTACCTGGTGTCAGAAGCAAAGGAGAATACCAAAGCAATCACATCCAATATAAATAAAGACGATAGAATATATTTTGAGGGGCAAACAAAACCATCAATCATAAACAATTTGATGTGCTCAAATAATCAGTCTGCTGTACCCATCGGTGATCCATCTTCTTTCTCATCTACATCAATGTCTGAGTTTTTATTAACCTTCGATGATGTAAATAAATCTTTCAAAGTCGATTGTTTTAATGGTTTCATTAAAATGAATAAAACGAGAGAACCAGATATTATATCCGGTAAAATTAAGAAACTTTCACAAAATTTACATAAAATACCAGCATGCACGGTACCATTACCGTATATCGATTCTTTAATTGGTATGTTTTCTAAACAATTATCTAATGCATCTACTTCCAGGCCCACCAACGCATCTAAAAAACTAACACCAAAGATAATATCGACTACTTCAAAACGTACACGTAGTCCATCTATATCGAGCATTTTATCACCAACTCATATATCCAAACCGCATGCTAAATCTTCTACTTCTATATCACCAATAAAACGAAGCATATCGAATTCTCCAATTTTTTCTCCTACACATTCAACATTTTCTGCTACCTCGAGGCCATTATCGCATTCTCCTATTTATTCTTCATCCGTGTCCAATGCAAATGATTCTGATGTCAGATCTCCGTCACCCAAACCATTATCACCTTTGAAAACTCCACATCAAATAGAAAAAACATCACGGAGTAACTCTAGCAATGGCGGTACCGGAATTCGGAAACAACAGAAAAGTCTGCTGTTACGTAAAGCAGAACGTGCAGTTGGTATAAATAACAAAGGCAAAATTTATAAACCCAAAATAAAGGAAAATACTTCAAAGGATAAAGAAAAAATGGTATCCTCAATAGAAGCTGTCACTGTTAAACAAAGAGAAAATAACTTATTGAGGTTAAAACAGCAAAAACGTGAGGTCAAGGAGGCAAGACCTGATCAAGCCGAATTCGAACTTATATTAACACCTCCACCACCTGAAGTTCCAACCAACAAGAAAAAATCTCACACCGTTTCTAAACAAAAAGAGAAATTCTCTGATGTCAAAGAACACACAACTAAAAAGAAGAACATTTTAAAACAGAATGAAATTGAAAAAAAGATTGTCTCAGATGAAGATTTAGATAATTTTGCCGAAGAATTGGAGTCTGGAATGGATATTATTGATGAAGCTGTTAGTGATTCCGCAATGTCCGAAGATGACCCAACAATCAAAATCGTTCCAGAAAAAAATGTCAACAATAGCAAACTCACAGAAACGGCTAAAACTACAAGTTCTACGCTAAACATCAGAGAAAATGATGTTGGAGATGACGATGGAGATTTTAATATCGAATTTTCAGATTGGGAGGATGCTGATGCAATTGATGGCCCATTGGTATCAGATGATGGTGAATTGACCTCTGGTACCACCGATTTCCAGGTCATCATAGAAGATGATCCATTTAAAAATAAGAGAGATAGAGAAAAAGAAAGTGAAAGAGAGAACGACAAATTCCTTGAAAGGAGAAAAAATAAAGAACAGGAAAAGTCAAAAACAAAAGCGCTTGCCATAGGATTGGCTGGAACTTCGGTTACCACCATTAAAAATAATTCATCGGTAAAAACAACCACGCAAAATAAAACCAAAAATACCACAAAATCTAATAAAGCAACAAACGTAAGTTTGAAAACCACAGCTAAGAAAGCAAAGCCCGCAACAATAACAGCTAAAGTTGCTAGTAAAACTGTCAGCGAGTCCAGTACCGCTACTAAATCAAAAAAGAATGGTGAGGCAAAAGATGCTGATAGTTCAGTTGACCAAGTTGATAATATTAATGATGAAATAGATCGTGAACTTGATTTTGAACTCGATAAGGCGTTTGATGATCTTCAGGATGAGGAAGACATGAGTGAAGAAGAGTAGTAGTGCCATAGCGATTTATCATTTTAATACCTTTTATACCTTTTTTATATAAGAAATGTGTATTGTTTACATGTGCAATGTGTTGATGCTTCGGATTTATAGCAGAGAACAAAGATCGCGTTTCTGTTTCTGTGTTGGGGCAGAAAGTGTTGGGGGTTGGAAGTTAACCGTTGACGGGTCAGGGCACCAGTGCTAGAGTTGGGCACAGAAGGTCTTTGGTGAGTAAGTTTGTTTGGGTTGATCACAGGCTCTGCACTATCCTCGATTAACATCTATATCCACAGTATATCTACAGTATTTATACATACATATTGAAGATAATGAATGTCAACTTGGTAGAAATTCTCGAGCAATTGAACGGGACGTTGAGTTCAGTCAACTTGAATTTTTCAACGACTCCATTGCAATTGGAATTCAATAAGGAGAGTACGTATCCAATTCAAATTTCAATTTCATTGGCTGTTATACTATGTACCCTATTTTTATTTATATTTAGGAAAACGAACAAAAGGGTTGAAAAACCACTCAAATTTGAAATTCCATTTCCCGAAGCTTCACAACCTAATTGGAAAGGCAAAAGATTGGCAATCCCAGATATTTATCAACCTGATGATCCGGAATACATTTACTGTTATTGCCCTGCAACATCTCAATTATTAGGGAAGTTTAAATCGCATAAACCTGATGAGGTTGATTCCATTATCAGGCTGAGTCAATTGGCACAACCCAAGTTTTACAATGATTCAAAATTTAAATATAAAAGGAGAAAATTTCTACGTACATTAAGTGAATTTATAATTAGGAATCAGAGAGAATTGGCAAGAGTTGCATGTAGAGATTCAGGTAAAACGATGGTGGATGCATCAATGGGTGAAATCATGGTAACGTTGGAAAAAATCAATTGGATTTTGAAACATGGTGATTCTGTTTTAGAACCAAATAAAAGGCCGGGTCCTTCGAATATGTTAATGAAATATAAAAACGCACAGGTTTGGTACGAACCTTTAGGGGTTGTTGGTGCTGTTGTATCGTGGAATTATCCATTTCATAATTTAATGGGGCCAATCATTGCTGGTGTTTTCAGTGGTAATGGTGTTGTTATCAAATGTAGTGAAAGGGTCAGATGGAGTAGCGAATTTTTTATGAGTGTTGTTAAAGGTGCATTGAAGATTTGTGAAATTGATGAAGATTTGGTTCAACTTGTTTGTTGTTGGGGGAAAGATTCAGATGCAGTCAGTGGTAATCCAAGACTGGACCATTTAACTTTTATTGGATCGAGACCTGTTGCCAAAAAAGTTGTCAAAAAGGCAAGTGAGAATTTAATTCCTGTGGTTGTTGAATTGGGTGGTAAAGATGCAATTGTCATTTGTGATGATTATATGAAAGCTAAGGGAGTTGATTCGATTGCCAGTGTTCTTTTACGTGGGACATTTCAAAGTGCTGGGCAAAATTGTATTGGTATTGAAAGAGTGATTGTATGTGGTTCACGAGAAAATTATGGATTATTATTGAAACGACTAAAGGAAAAAATCGATTTATTCAAACTAGGTAGTGATATTGATCAAGGTGAAGAGATCGATATGGGTGCAATGATCATGGGTGGTGCTAAATTTGATGAAATGGAGAAATGGATTAACGAAGTTGAGAATGAAAATAAAGGTACATTATTATGTGGAGGTAAGAGATTTATCCATCCTAATTATCCACAGGGGCATTATTTCCAACCTACATTAATTTCTGATTTAGATATAAACAGTACAATTGCACAAAATGAAGTTTTCGGACCAATCTTGAGTGTGTTTTATGCAGAAAATGATGAAGCTGGAATTGAACTAGCCAATAATTCTGAATTTGGATTAGGGGGTGCGATTTTCACAACTAATAAAAAGAAAGGATTTGAATTAACCAAGAAGTTTAAGACTGGTAATGTAGCAATCAATGATTTTGCTACATTTTATGTTTGCCAATTACCATTTGGTGGAATCAAGGGATCAGGGTATGGTAAGTTTGGAGGTGAAGAAGGTTTAAGAGGACTGTGTAATGAAAAGAGTGTTTGCTTTGATAAAAGTCAATTTATTAGTACGAGTATACCAAGTGTGATTGATTATCCACTTAAGGATGGTAAAAAGGCGTGGACTTTTGTATCATCTATGAATAAAGCTGCGTATGATTATAGTCTATTTGAAAGAATTAAAGGTCTTTATAGGTTAGCTAAAAACGCCAACTGAAGCAAAAGGAAATAATTTTTTAAAAGTATATATACAGATTTTTTTATATAATTAGATTAAATTTAAAGACTTGATAGTTCAATTTAAGGATTTTTCAAAAGTTTTAAAAGAAGATGATAATTTTTCAGAATAAGATTTATAAGTTGAATCAATATCATTTGATAATTTTCTAACTATATCTTTTGATCCCTCAACATTTTTTAAATCTTTCATTAAAATTGATCTAATGGATTGTAAACTATTTTTAAAAGTTAAATTTGATTTATATTGATCCAATAATTCTTTCATTTGTTTTACTTGTTTTGCCTTTAAATCTTTAGTTGAATTTGGTAATTTTATTTTTAATAATTGATCATTTTTAGGATCAATTTCAGGGTTTAAATTCATATTCGATTCTAAAATTGCAGATATTATTCTCTTTCGATGATTTGGATCAAATACTGTAACATTTAAGAAATTTGTACCTTTCATTGCAGTCATTGCAATTTCTGGGAAATTTGCAGTATAACTATCATCTATTTTAATTTTCAAATTATCGAAAATTGCTGGGTTTGCCCTACCCATTTTAATTTCTGTTAATTTTTTATTAAATTGGGATAGAGTATTGTCATATTTAGAGGTTAGGTCTGATATTATTGCCTTTGGGTCTAAAACTTCCTCAGGTTCAGACTCAGCATTTTGAGATGAAGAAGAATCTTTCTTAGATGCCTTTTTCGATTTTTTGGCTAATAGTGATGGAGAAGTTGAAAATGAACGTTTTAATTGGAATAATGGGGGTGTATGAAAAGGTGTAATGGAGATATATCTACGAGAAAGTGAATTGATGAAACTCATAATATTTAATTTGTCTTAATTTCAGTGCTAGTGGATTGTAGTCCAATAATTTTAGGACGTTGACAAAAGACACATCATGTGTGAAAATTTGGGGTCAATAATGAAGAGGATTTGATGTAATCATGTAGCTAAAAGGTAGAAGCAAAAGCGCCGATCGACTGTAGTTGACATTGAACTTTTAGCCTTCAAGGCCGAACCATATATGGAAAGAGCTACAATATAGCCAATAAGCTCCGCGCTCTGCGAAAAAGCGGAGGTGGGACGCAAGATGCAAGACGGAAAAGGCAAGAAGATAAAGAAAAGTTAGGCGTCTTATATTTCTCCATGCAGCGCGCAGTGAAACATTGAGGATGCAGAGGTAGTAAATAGAAATTTTCACGTTGAATTTCGGCAGGTGTGTTTTACAGTTGGGCCGATTGTGACCAAACTCTATTTCCGCTCCGTGAGATGCATGGGTTTGTGCTGAGGAGTGGGCACTCATTAGAATTTTGCAATGTTAGCTGAGTTTGCGGTGTTAAAGAATTTTCACATGGGAATGGGGACACCGACATTGATTGAAGAAAATCCAGATATAAATTTATATGTATACTTTATGAATTTTGTTTTCATGAGAGACCTGTTGTATAGGTGGGAGTGGGGCGATTGAAACGCCCGATAGGGTGGTATACTGGACAATCGAAGCGACTGCAATTGTGCGACGGGTAAGGAGGAGAGCAGATCTGGACAGATCTGTGGGCCGAAAACGAAAAAAAATCGAAAAAATCGAAAAAATGATGGGATGGGTGTACTGCCCATGGTTTTATTGATCAGCTCAACTCATGCGAAAAACGCAGAAACATAGCTGGATTTTCTGTTTAATGTTTAATACATGATGCTGTTTACATGTCGACGGCCAGATCTAAGCTCTGGAACAAAGCTGGGACTGTTGTGATTAGTGACGAGTGTAAAGGTTGAAGATAAGAACTATATATATATATATATATATATATGAATAGACCCGAAAACGACACGAGACACAAGAGAGCGGTCATAATTCTCAGCAACGTCGCCAGCAGCTGGGGCTAAACAGTGTAGTGCAGCTAATATAAATTTAATAATTATAATTAAACAATCCCTGGTGATCGCTAATTTAATCTCTAAAAATAATAATCTCTAATATCCATCTATAGCACGGGCTAAAGTCGAATAGTATAAGTATAGTTCATTCCCCAGTTGCCAGTTTTATATCACAATTGGCCCTTCAGCTTTTAATACTTACTGCACCCGCAGAGAAACTTTATATACTTTATTTCTCTTGTTCCTCTTGCCGCCTAGGCTAATTCCATTATTGCGGGAACTGAGAACTGAGCATTGAGAACCGAAAAAGTCGCCCGTCGCTGAGCTTTCCCTTTTTCAACGTGATCCCAATTTACAACGCTTTTAATCTCATTTAATCTCATTTAGTCTGTTTTGTTCCACCCCCAGCATCAACAACACGCTGACACGGTATATCTATCTTCTTTATACCGATCGCTACATCCTTCACTAAAACACACAACAACAACCCACCAATAGTCACTCTTTTTCCATCAATTGTGTGCACACCATAGTTGTCCCGTCAACATTTTTTTCAATAGTAGAACGCTCCATTAATTTTGCTTTCTATAAATACCAACGTTTATCACCAATATATTACAATATATATATATATATATATATATATATTAACATGCAATATCTCTTCACTGGATACAATTCTCAAGCTCAGTTGGAGAATGGCAATAATGATAAACTCGAACTCAATGATCCTTCCATGTCAACCATAAATCACGATGTAGTTCATAAAGTATCTTATTCGACTATAACATCGAGAAATTTGAATGATTATATAGACAACAATAATTCAAATGTAAGTATGTCTGTATCTAACAAAACAACAAATACTGCCACATCCAATTTAAAGAATAACAACTCTTTAAATGACAAATATGATGGTCATCTAAGTCTTAATGAAAGAAAATATCAACATCTATCAAATATATCTCAGTTAACAGTTAATGATACAACAATGTCTTCATCTGATAATGATTTACTAATGGATCCACTATCCTTTGATGATACTGTTTCAACGAAAAATATTAATCATTTTGACTTAACAAATATATCTCCAAAAATTGATTCGGCAAAGGCAAAACCATTAACTTTAAATGATGTTACCATTACTAATGGTAATACTAATAATAATAATATCAAACAACCAACAAATATTATTAGTCAATTATCCAAAAATACAGACATGGGTGACGAGCGTAATGCAGAAATAGATGTAGATGATGTTACAGATGATGTGCATGATTATCTTCATTTAGTTAATATAGACCATACCAATAATCAATTATCTCTAGATGATTTTAATTTAGATCTACCGTCGGATTTTCATATAGATTTTGATTTAAACTTAGACCTTTATACAGACTCGGCTTCTTCAATATCAGATAAAATCCCAAATCATCTTCTAACTCAAAAAGACACAAAAAATACTAAAAGAACTAGTAAAGATATTATTGATCAACAACAGACGTCAATATCGGCAAATTCAAATATAACTTCAGCATCAATATCACTATCATCTTTAAATCTAAATACCCCACAATCAAAAATCATCAATAATTTAGATGTCACATCAGAAAGATTAAAACGTTCATTTAATAGATTGAAACAAACTTCAGAATTAATTAACACTGAAAAAGTTTATCTTTGTTCCTTGAAAATATTGGAGGGAGTATATTTGAATAATTTTATGTCTGACTGTTCGACACCAATTTATTTCGATGTTTTCAGAAAGTGTGTCATTCAGTTATTGAAAACTCATCAAACTTTTTATGATAATTTATTAGAAGTTTACAATAATTGGTATAATGATTCGATATCTTTATTTTATGAAAATGATGTGTCTACTACTAAAGAAAAACTGGAAACTTCTCCAAATTTCGATAAATTCAATTATATTTCAAATGAAAAGGATTATTTAGAAACAGTCGTTAGGTTGATTTCAAATAATTCCATAGATGTTGATACTTATTCAATATATTGCTCTTTGTTCAATAAAATTTTACAATTTTCAAGTTCCAATGGAATAGAAAATTATAAAAGAAGTTCTTTGATTATCTTAAATGATTATTTGGTTGATCATAACAATTTAGAAGCTGATTATTTTATTGATAAACATTTGGATACTAGATTTATTTCTGTCGTTCAAATGCCAACCAGTAGAATGGTTAGATACAAATTAATTTTACAATCTTTATTAAAAAATATAGATTTAGATGAAAAAAATTCTCTACAATTGAACTATTATTCCAAATCTTTAGATCGAATAAATTTGAAAATTGATGATATAAATGGCTATGTTGGTAATGAAGATTTTAAATTCGAAAAATTGGATATTTTTAAAACATTAATTAAAAGTTCAAAAAATGATTCAAATTTACCAAATAAATTGTTTCCGGAAAATTTGGAAAGTTTACAATTATCAAGTTCATTCGGTTTAGTTCATTTAAGTCACTCATCGTTTAAAAATGGAGGAGTCTTAAATTATGATTATGTATGTGGGTTTTTATTTAAAAGTCATTTGATTTTAGCCAAACCTTCAAATATACAATCTCATTTATTAGATATTAAGTTTATCATTCCATTAATTTCAATATTTGATAATTTGAATGTATCAAATTATAATTTATCAACTAATTATAAAGAAATAATAAATTTGAAATTCGAAGATAATTTTAATATTTATGAACTTTGTTTAATTTTCCCCAATGAAAAAGAAAGACTGGTTTGGAAATGTCAATTAAAGGTCAATTCTGATAAATTGGTTAATTCAAATACAATATATGCATTTAAGGGAAATTCCTTCCTTAATGATTTCATATATTCCGATCTACAGGAAAACACTTTATCAATTGATTTAAACCCTGAAGTTGAAAAATTCAACGTTTCTTCATTTGTTTCTTCATCTATTCAACCATTAGTTAAATATTGCAAAGGAAATTTAACTTCAATTGATGATACTTTTTGTTTTGAAGTTGATCATTTTAATTCCGATTTTCATAATGGTACCACATTGCCATCATCTTCTTCGCATGCATCTCATATAAATAAAATGACAAGAACTGAATCAAATCAATCTATTAATTCACATTTCTCTCCATATTCTTATAACAATCATTCAAATTCAAATGATGGTGGTGAAAATGTTAGTATCAGAACTAAAACTTCAACAACAAATAATACATTAAATGTTACAAATGGCAATAGAATGCAAACTATTAGAATAACACTGCAAGAAAGAGTTGCTGCACAAACGTTTATTCGATCAATCTGGTCACAACAATTTGAAATTTATACTTTGAATACATCAATAAGTAGATCATTATCCAACCTTTTCCATTCCAAATTATCGTTATTATCATTAAATAATGGTAGTACCACAAATATACCAAGTGGTAATACAAACAATTCCACTGTTGGCACTTCCAATCATAGTAATATCAACAATTTAAGCTTAAAATTAAATGTTCCAGGTTCACCGACTCATAATACATCAACAAATTTTATTGCACCCTCACCTTCATTTGCATATAATAGTGGAGGTGGGCCATTGGGGTCACCGATTAAACTTCGTAATAGTAAATCAATGAGATCAATTAGAACTTCTGTTATATCATCGAGAAATGGAAATTTGTTACCACCAACACCAACAAGTCGTTTGAATAATGGTGAAAATCCAGACTGTTTTAAGTTTGAAATTCCAAATTATCCGAATCATCAAAATCATCATCAACCTACCTATCCATACAATACTCATCATGGTGTTAGACTTAGTGGTAGTTTAAGAAGTTTATCGAGTTTAGTTGCTAATAGTAATATAACTAGCAACAATGAATCTCCACCAAATAATAATACCAACACTCATGTCAACTCAAGATCGAATATTGAATTGAAGAGACAACAATCAATATCGAGAAAAAAATCTACAAGTACTAATAATAGTAAGACAAGTACAACTAGTACATCCAGTGTTTCAAGACCTGGATCCACAACAGATGTATCAATTTCATCATCAGCGCAATCTACAACAGCTAAAATGGGAACTGTTAGACAATTTTGGAAAAGTCTAAAACATACTAGAAATAGAAAATAGAGAAGTATACAGCGTATAAGTATGGGCGATTTATATCTGTATAATAATTACGACGCATTCATTTTATTTTTTTATTTACTAAATAAATATAATACTAGATACATAAAAAAAACATTGTTTTAAATTAGGTAAATGTGAGTCTTAAATAAATAGATCATAAACAGTTATATATATATAGCAAAAAGAAAATGTATCATTTCGCATTTTGCAATTGGCCATTCTTCAAAATCTTTGGTAAGATGTCACCTTCGACACTTTTGAAGTCACCAAATTCTTCATTTAGATTTTGTTTACTTGCAATCTCTAACATACCTTCTGATCCATTACCGGTGACAGATCTGTAAACATCAAATCTCGCAAGGAAGTTTGATAATGGAACAGATTCAACACCATGTATGTACTTCTCATATTCGTCAACATCATCGAGAAAGACTAAGAAATCTTCCTTGTTACCCTTATAAAAAACTCTTTCTTGTGACATGATTAATATATTTATGTATTATCAATGTGTCTGTATTAATTTGTTTTGTGTAGATAAAAATAAGTTTAAAGTACAACTTCCAGAAACTGTTCAAGATCAAATCATTCAAGGGCAAAACTAAATCCAATAATTTTATGAGAGAAAAGATGGGTATTTATAGCCACCAGTACATAATAGCGCAAGATCACAAGATCACAGCAGCAGTCGTGGAAACTTAAAGAAGGAGCATAGAAAGTATCATGACAGGGGTATGATATCATGACTGGAATATTTATTATCTATATTTTATAAAACCGGGAAAGGAAGGCTCGGAACTCGGGACAGGTGGTGTGGCTGGTGTGCCAAGCAGCAATGTGGCGCGTGTAGCCCCGGTGGCGTTGCTTTTTTTATTCCAGTTCCCAGTCAGTGATGTGATATAGATGGTAATATCGGTTTGGTGGGGTGAAGGGAGAGTGTGTCGGATTGGTAATAAGGTACAGTGCTACACTCACTATCAGAGTAGAAACATCAAATGTTGAGGATAACGTCAGATATGGCTGGTTCCAGTAATGTTTTGAAACGGTGTTCCCCACTATCTCACAATAACAAAGTACGATATATAGGAACTTTGGGGATCAATAGTAACAGTAGTCACCGAGTTAAACTACTCACCTTCAACAATAGAAGATACCTACATGCACAAGTAGCATCACGCCAAATATCATTTTTCTCCATAGGAAAGGCAGCAACCAAAATAGTCAAATTACCGGTTTATCTAGGTGGTGGATTAGCCGCAGCTGGCAGTTATGTTATGTATAAAGTTGAAGAAGCTTCAAACTATACTCAAGAACAATTACAACGTGCTAAGGAATTATCTGCAGATGCAAAGGATGGTTTGAATGGATTTTTAGATAATATTAAATCACAATTTGGCACTAGTGGTGAAGATGGAGGGAGTGGTGGTAGTGATAATAATAACAATAATAATGAAAATGAAAATGATGATGAAGCTACTTTAGTTGGATCAACAGCAGCAGCTTCTTCCATTGGTTTACTCAAGGAAGAGGATGAGGAATTACTTGAAGATGATGAATTCGATGAAGATGAAGAAAATAAACAACGTGAGTTATTAGAAGATCAAATGTTAAATCTAACAAGACAAATGATTGAGATTAGAAACATTCTTTTGAATGTTAATGGTGCAACGGATTTAAGATTACCGTCCATTGTGGTGATTGGTTCTCAAAGCTCTGGGAAATCTTCAGTTTTGGAAAGTATTGTAGGCCAAGAATTCCTACCAAAAGGTTCAAACATGGTTACACGTAGACCAATAGAATTGACTCTAGTAAATGATCCTTCAAGTGCATCTGAAATTGCAGAATTCCCTGCTCTGAAGATGTTCAATCTGACTGATTTTCAACAAGTTCAAAAAGTTTTGGTTGATTTAAATTTAGCTGTTCCTCATGATGAAGCAGTGTCTGCAGATCCAATCCAATTAACAATTAAATCCCCAAGAGTTCCAGATTTGTCTTTGGTTGATTTGCCCGGTTATATCCAGGTTGAAGCGGCAGATCAACCTGCTACGTTAAAGTCAAAAATTAGAGAAGTTTGTGATAAATACCTTGAAGAACCAAATATTATTTTAGCAATTAGTGCAGCTGATGTTGATCTGGCAAATTCTTCTGCCTTAAGGGCTGCAAGAATGGCGGATCCTAGGGGTGAAAGGACAATTGGAATCATCACTAAATTGGATTTGGTTGAACCAGATATGGCAAGAAGTATGTTATTAAATAAAAAATATCCTCTTAAGATGGGATATGTAGGGGTTGTCACAAAAATTCCAAAATCAACTTCTATTTTTCAGAGGAAAACGGGAATTCAAGCCTTTATTGCACAACAAAATTCAGAAAGAAAATTCTTTCAAGAAAATAAAGAGATTTTTCAAGGAACTACTGTTGGAACAAAATTATTAAAGAAAAAATTAATAAGGGTTTTAGAAAGATCAATGTCGACTGCGTTAAAACCAATGCAACAACAAGTATTGAATGAATTAGAAGAAACAAGTTACAAGTTCAAAGTTGAATTTAATGATCGTGATTTAACATGTGAAAAATATATGGCACAAACAATTGATAATTTAAAAATGGAAATTAAAGAATTCAGTGAAAAATTTGGTAGACCTGAATTAAAGTCATTATTGAGAAGCGAATTAGATCAAAAGGTTTTAGATTTGTTGGCTTTAAGATATTGGAATAAATCAGAACCTTATATAAAAAAGAATCCTGGTATTTTAGATTATGAAATTGAAGAACCTCCGATTTTCGAATTAAACAGTGCTAAAAGTGATGAAACTTTTTGGCATCGAAAATTAGACTTGGCTACTGCTAATCTAACTAAATTAGGAGTTGGGAGATTATCAACAACTTTAGTAACAGACGCAATATTGACAGAAATGGATGTTTTAATTAACAGTACAGAATTGAGAAATAATGATATGATCAAAAATGCAATTAAAGATGCTGCAATTTCTGTTCTAAATCAAAGATATAATTCAACCGCAGATCAAGTTGAGAATTGTATTAAACCTTTCAAATATGAAATCGAAGTTGAAGATAGGGAATGGACTTTGAGTCGAAACCATTCGATTTCTTTGCTTAATGAAGAATTGAGAGAGGTGCAAACTGCATTTGATATGATCAAGAAAACTGTTGGTGGTAATAAATTAAAACAGATTATGACATATATTGAAAATGAAAATAATTCCGTTGGTCAACATATTGAACGAGAAAATTTAGGATTTAGTCCAGGTTTGTTATTAAGAGGTCGTGAAGCAATATTTTTGAAGGATAGAATGGCAATTTTAAATCTTAGATTGAGAGGTTTACAAAGTTCAACGTGTAAACATAAGGAAAATAAATTTAAATGTCCTGAAATTTTTCTTGATGTTGTTGCTGAAAAATTGACTCAAACTGCCATATTATTTTTGAACGTGGAATTATTGAGCGACTTTTATTATAGTTTCCCAAGAGAGTTGGAAAAAAAATTGGGTTCCAATTTAACACTGGAGGAAATTGAAAGCTACGTTAAGCAAGACCCCAAAGTTAAAAGACATATTGAGTTACAAGAACGTAAAGAATTGCTACAACTTGCACTTAATAAAATTGATGATGTTATGGCAATTCAGAAAAGAGTTTCCTCTTAATTTTTAATTTCTGATTTTACTTAATTCAGCCTTATTTTTAATTTTCTTTATAGAACGACTGTGTACATATAGCCTAACGTTTTTCTTTTAAGTGGTTAAGACGGAATATTGAAGTACGAAATTGAGCTGTCATTATAATAAGTTGTAAAAAGAAATCATAAAAACAAAATAAAGGTAATAGCATATCACTACTTTAAGCTATGTCGGAGGAAAGGGGTAAGCAAAGACAAAAAAAAAACTTAAGGAAGTAAAAAATTTCAAACAATAAAATAATTCAGGATCAAAAATTGAAAAGGTGATGATTAGATATAAACCATTCTACCATTAACCTTCTTATGAATACCTGTACCCAAAGCTCTCTTGATGGCGTCAACGGGATTTTCGTTTCTTTTCACAATAGCATTTTGAACATAACAAGTTGCTCTTTCACATAATAAATCTGCATAATATGCTGGTGGAACAACCCTAACAGATTTGGTTGCTCTACCAAAAATATTACACAAATTATATGTAACTTTTTGTAATTCATCTGGTGACCATTTGTTATCATCATATAAAACATAATAATGACCAGGAATTGCAGTACCTTGTAATGCTTGTTGTGATTGTAAAAAGAAATCATAAAGGCTTCTTGATGTCACACCCTTTTCAACAATAGAACCTGGTAAAATATTATCTTGTGCTGCAACTGCAACTTCAGCACCTTTCTCATTCTTAGCATTCGTTTCCAATGGGAAAAATCTGGTATTATGACTCTTAAGAAGAGTGGTAAAGGTTAATTTAGGGTCAAATTTAACATTCAACTGGTTGGCAACAGTTGCAAATGAATTTTTAACAGCAGTAACTTCTTCATCTAAGATAATATTGAACTGGCCTAATGAAACACCGTCTCTGTAGAATAAAACAGTTTCAGGCAATTTACCAACAGATTTATAATAAGCCATAATTCTTTCAACACACATTTTCGACATTTCTTGAATAGTTTCTTGTTTTTGTTCTTGAACAGAAATGGAACCGGGGAAACTGTTGAACTTGCCATCAACTGATCCAACAACTGCAGCGATAGATGTACCGTTGGAGTTGTTAGTAGGGTGGGTAACATCTGCTCCAAGAAGTAATGCTGGCAAGCCATTAACAACTAGCTTACCAACATCAGCACTTGATAGAACATGATTTGCACCTCCCAACTTGATACAAGTTTTCATACTCATAAGGGCATACATTTGAATATCGAATTTACCGAATTTTCTTCTAGCAAATTTATTTGCAAGTGTACATTGATTCAGAATACCCAAGTCTTTATCAAGTGCTGTCTTAACGGAAGCATAAATTGCCTTTTCCTTCTGGTTTAAGATCGTCAAAACATAATCAGTCTTGTCTTGCATTGGTTTCATGACGCTAACAATATCCTTGGTCAAAAATTCAACACGATCATAGGAAACCATTTTAATAACAAAGTTTTTGTCAAATTTAACACCATGCTTACCAGCTTCAGTGACAAATTCATTACATGCATCTTCAATATCATTTTTTTCTTGGTCACGCAAAGGTCTTCTAGAATTTTCTAAGACTAAAACGGTCAATTTTTTAACACCTTTAACTGGTTCATAAAACTGCTTATTAATTAAATCCCAAGAACCCTTCGCCTTTTCGGATTTACCATCGGCCTTCTTTTCAGCAAAAGTAATTTTAGTATTCTTGTATTCTAAAACAGGTGCCCTTAAAACTCTTGAAGGAACAACAACTAATTTCTTACCGATTCTTCTAGCTTCATCTTCATCGATTGCGGTAGTTAACTTCTTAATACCGTCTTGTTGAACCAAACCTGCAATGACGTGTGGTCTATGGGTACTGAAACTTAAGACACCTCTAACATCTGAAATTTCACCCTTAAATTCTTGACCGGGTAAAACTATACACGCTTCCATTGGAATATAGTTTGAACCACCTAAATGAATCAGAGGAGCATCTGGATATTTAATTTTCATTTTATATCTATCTTCAAAATATTTAGCAACAGAAGTCTGTTTACCTTCCACTTCAAATTTATAATTGTTAGCTGTTTCAGATTTACTGATATCAAATATACCCTTTGGCTTGGATTTATGACCTAAATATGTTCTTTGGATTTTAATACCCTTGAAAAAAAACTTTTGGGATAAAATTTCATTATTCGAAACTTTTTTCAAATCTGTTTCACCGAAGTAATCAGCAATTAAATCAGCAACAGACATTGGAGAACCGTTTTTGTTATGCGATTTTATAAATGCACCAGCAACTGGTCTAACATTAATCATAACATTATCAAAAGTTGGTAAAACAGATGCATAGTATCCATTAGCAATGTATAAACCTTTTTGAAATGATTGACACTTTTCAGGATGGTCAACAAAAAAGAATCTACTTTTACCAGCCATAAAAACATTGGAACATTTTGCAATTTGGTAACCTAGAACAACATTAAGGGCAGAAATATAAGCATTTGGTTCAATATTCTTTTTATCTGTGATTTTAACCCAGTTATTTAAATCATCCATGTTTAACTTATGAATGAATTCGACGGTACAGAAAATTGGTGGATCGGCGTCTGGTGCTAAACCCTTCTGTTTACTAGCTTTCAAAGAATTCATAACAGTCGAACTAATAACACCTTTATATTCTTCAGGTTCAAAAACAAATTTAACCTTTTCATCGTCTTTACTGATTGGTAATGGGGCACTTGAATATAAGGCATCAGAACCATTATGAGAGATTTTTTCTCTTATACCAGAAAACGGACTCTTATCCATTAAAATTTCTAAAAGATCTTGCTTGATTTTCTTTTTTGCTGCAATTTCTGGTTGGAAAGTGACATTATAGTACCAGAAAGATAAACCAGTGACTTGATATTTCAAATAATTAGTACCAACCTTAGTTTTAATACCGACAGTACCATAACCTGGTCTTTTGACTAATTGGTAAGGATCTTCTGGTTTTCTACTTTTTTCTTCTTCGGTTAACAATTCTTGAATTTTAGGTAATGGGTCAGGAGCAGTAATTTGTGTCTCATATTCTGGCTTGAAATTATATTCTGGCTTAATGACTTGAGCATCACTTGGACCACCAAATCCTCCTCTACCGCCTCTACCGCCGCCTCTACCGCCACCTCTGCCCCCACCTCTACCGCCTCTGAAGTCACCTCTACCACCACGGGCACCGCCCCTTCCACCTCTGGAATCACCTCTACCACCTCTTGAACCTCCTCTTCCACGACTGAATTAAAAGCAAAAGAATAATATAAAAATAGTATATTGTTAGTATCATAATCTTATATTGAATCAATCTTCTCAAAACTGTGAAGAATACTGAATGTGACAAATATTGTATACAGGGGCATTCTAATACTTACTTGTTACCTGACATGTTCAGTTAGTTTTGATGATAATTGAATTTTTTAGATTATTTTTAATCATTTGTAGAAAAAAAAACCTAAAGAAGAGGAAGATAGTCAAAGGCAAGGCATAATAAAAGAACAAAGAGGAAAGCTCAGCTCCCTAAATGGATGAAGCAAGAAAACTACTATTTCTGGCCGCACATTTAGCTGTTTACCATATAGTAAAATGGGAAATAAGAAAATTAAAAATTGGCTAGTTAAGATCAACAATTTAATTAGTCGGAGCACTGAGCGCTGAGCTTGAAAACGCGAAGTTTATGTTAAAATACAAGCGAATTTGAGAGAATTTTTTAGAAGGTAAACTGAACGTAGAAATACTGAATATCTGAAGATTATAAATAGAGCTCGAATTCCCCTTCCGCGAATAATCTTAAATACTTAATTTGTGTTATTATGCAATCATTTACCTGATGGTACCAGTTAAAACTTTCGATTGTGAACAGTAACTTTAGAACAACCGCCGGTGCACAATACAACATACAGTCGCGTCGATTGGCGGCTGTTCTAAGGTTACCGTTCATTAAAAAAAGTTACTAGCTGATACAATCTCGTTAATAACACTGTATATTGTTTTGATTACATAAGCAAAGAATATTAGCCACACTGTTCCAGCAGATTTACAGTCTCGGTTTCATCTAAAGGTTCATCTAATTCTTCATTTGGATTATCATTTTGAATTTCAGTATTACTTGGTTCTTCACTTACATTTTCTTCAGGATTCTTTAATCGATTTATTCTTGATTGTGCTAATTTTTCTATTTTATCCCTAATCATTTTTCTTTCAATTGATGGAGGTAGTGCTTTAGTAATCTTTTTCTTATTATTAACAATTCTTGTTTTTCTTGGTTTAATTTGAGATTTGGATTTTCTCTCATTATTTCTTTGACTTAGCGCATTCTGTTTTGATCTAATTTCTAATTCTTGATATCTTGGTTGTTCAATTAATAAAGGATTTTCATTTTCAGTTTCTATTAATCTTTGAGTATCATCTTCTAAATTTGACTTATTGTTATTATTATAATTATTAGTATCATTATAATTTGTATTTAAATTTTCACTATTGGTATTGATTAGTTTATTTGGAGGTGTAACATCTGGCATTTCTACATCCTTGTTTGATTTTGTCTTTTTGGTTTTTAATTTATTAAGAGGAACAACAACACTTTCATTAATACCTGAACTATAACTTGTATTAAAACTTGAAATATTTTCGGGAACACTACGTGATAAAGGAAATTGATTTTTATAAGTAATAAATGACGATATGGTAATTATTTTATTTGAACTATTCAATAATATATTGGCAATTTTAATTGTATCTTTAAAGCCTAAAAACACACCGACATGATGACTTTGAAACCATTTCTGAACTCTATCATAATTAAAAGCCGCAGCTTTACAACCAAATGTTGTAATATCATAAGCTTTTGGAATGTTTGAGGGAATACCTCTAAATCTTTCTCATGGAGTTGCATTTCCATTTTCTGTATACACATGATTATGTAAAAACAATGTATGTTGAAATGCATATTTCCAATATTCTCTAAGAACCCCACATGTGTACAATAGTTTTCTAACTCTTTCTTGTAACACTCTATTCATACTTTCTGCTGTTCCGTTTTGGTAACTAGAATGAGGAGCTGTAAATTCTACACCAATACCATTCTTATCACAATATTCAGTAAATTTATTTGTTCTAAATTCATTGTCACATCTAACTCCACACACATGATTATGTTTAATGGATAAAACGTTTGACATATATTTTAATAATCCGATAGCTTTTTCACTAACTAATGTTCTATTTGGAATAATTTTTGCACAAACATATTGAGTAGCACGATCGGTAGCGACCAACGCGTAACCATCATAAATTTTTCCGACAACATCCAAGTGAATTAATTCACCACGAACCCTAGGTTTTGAATCTCTGGTAGAATCTTGACGTCTTTTAAAACTTACATCACGACATGAACAATCCTTTAAAACTTCTTTAACTGTTCTAAATGGAATATTAATTCCCGTTCTTTCTTGAATAGCAATTTTGGTTTGTTTAGTTGAACAATGTCCCAATCTTTCATGAGTTTCTTTAATTAAATCTTCTTTACTTGCAATATCGGTATGTAAAACAATATCTTCTTTCATTTCATTTAAGTCGATTGTATAAAATGTTTTTCTTTTAGTTGCAGTTAAAATTAATTTTTGATTTTCATAAAAGTTAAATTTATTTCCTGAGCCAGACCAAGATATTTTTGGATTCTTAATCAAAGCTAAAAAGCTTACAATATTTCTATCACCTGGAACGTAATAAACATCTTTCAAAGTAAGGTTACCAATTTTTAAATCACCGATTCCTTCAACATAAACAGTATTCTTTAAAACTTTAATATTAGAATTTTATTTTCTGAAAGTTGTTGCATATTTCTTGTTTCCAATAACATGACAAGTAGCACCATTATCAAGGATTAAATCAGATGAATCTGGGCAAACATAGTTATAGTCAACTTCTAAATCTTCAATCATATAGCCTTCATTTTCAAATCTTTCATTATCAAAAAATATTATAAGTTTCTTCTCCACTTTTATTATTATTTCTATAATTATTATTGTTATTATTGTTATTATTGTTATCAAATCTTGGACCATTATTATTGTTAAATTTGTTACCATTGGTATAATTATTGTTAAAATTTCTTCAACCATTATTTTTTTGTATCCACCTTCATAATTGTTATTGTTATTATAGTTGTTATTATTATAATGTTTTTTATTTTAAAATTTTTGAAATTTCATTTTCTATTGCCTCCTCTAATCATTAAAATAGAATTGGTAGTAACATCATTTTCTTGTAGATTCATTAATTCTGAAAATAAATTAAATAATTTTTCTTTAGCCAATGCATTTTTATCATAAAGCTTACCTTCTCCTTTATTATTGTAATATTTCTTTTTTGTTTCATCATCAAATGTGCTTATAATAAATAATGGTAACGCATCAACTATAGATGGAATGTAATAGCCAACTACCAAGCAAAAGTTAAAAGAATCCGAGTGTTGCATTTTACCAACTTGGGAATTAAGTTGAAGGCATCTTTCTCAAAGAAAATATTAATTGATTCTTGAACAATTTGACCTAAGTAAATATGAGACTGTTTTGGTTGATTAATGATTAGTTTATTCATGTTTAATAAATTCCACCAAATGTTTTCATCCAACAAAATCATATACTTTAAGGTGTCGTATAACCAAATTTTAAATAAAGGTAATGCCAATGGTTTTGTATATTTCTTGCTAGGGGCATTTTGTTTGACAGCATTTACAATGATATTAAAAGATTCTTTATCAATATCAATGTTCAACTCATCAATCTGAACCGTGATTTCAGGAAATTCTCTAGACTTCTCAATTTTAGCCTTTTGAATGATCTTTTTCTGGAATTTAACTAATTCAAAATAAGGGTCCTGCATTCTCTTGATTTGAATAATAAATTAATTAAAACAATTTAATAAAAATTTAATTTAAACAATATATGAGCTTCACGAGACTGTAAATCTAACTTTATTAGTTTAAATCCGAAATGCTGTGAGTTAAGTCCATAGAGAGAACATTACACAAGGATATAGAAGCCTATGTTATCTACGCTGTTGGTTTTTGGACATTTCAATGCTTCATATACGTACTTCTATTCCCGCCGTCTTCTCTATGCAAAAAGTAAAGCAATCTTCCAGTGGGCAATGGGCCTTAAATTCTTGAATCGGCGTTTTTTCATTGAAGGTCAATCAATCGAGTGATATAACAAGGGGCAGGGCTAGTAATATATATACATTGTTATTAACGAGATTGTATCAGCTAGTAACTTTTTTAATGAACAGTAACTTTAGAACAACCGCCAGTGCACAAAACAGCATACAGTCGCATCGATTGGCGGTTGTTCTGAAGTTACTGTTTACTAAAAAAAGTTACTAATTGATACAATCTCGTTTATAGAACTGTATTTAGAGTGTAGATCGTTGTTAGTTATAAGAAATTAGATATAGCGTGTTACAATGAAGATACATAAAGAGGAGAAAGTTTGATTGTTTAAAATGAAAAGGATAAATTGGTTCGGAGGTGATGAATGAAAATAACTTGTATATGAAACACAAATCATAGATCATAGGTCAATTAAACTGTTTGAATTAGCATTACCATTGCCAGAACTTCTTTGTTGCTGGTTACCAAATCCATATCCTGTTTCCGAAGGAACAATGCTTGGAGTAGCCGTATTAAGGCCGGTAAATTGTGTATCTAAAAACGGATTGCCTTGTGTACCAACTTGCTTGAAACCTGTACCTTGAGAATTGATAAAAGTTCCAGTTTTGGTAAACTGTGCCGGAATTCTAGCATCACCAATATTACCAAACGTGTCGATGCCTGTACCTTCAGCAAGCAGTTGATTAAGTTCGGAGTATTGTTCGTTGATTTTTTGACTTCCCGTCAATGTTTGTTTCATTGGAGATTGAGATTGTTGTTGAAGTTGTTCAACCTTTTGTTGTTGTTCTAATAATTGTTGTTGTTGTTGTTGTAACAACAATTGCTGCTTCTTCAGTTCTTCTTCTCTTTTCCTTGCTTCGGCTTCTGCTTCCTGTTGTTGTTGTTGTTGTTGTAACAAAAATTGTTGTTGCTGCTGCTGCTGTTGTGCTGCCAACTGTTGTTGTGCAAAAGGATTATTGGACCCTGTTTGTAAAGGAACTTGAGCATTTGCAGCAGCTGCTAACTGTTGTTGATAAAGTTGTTGTTGTTGTTGTAAATATAACGCCTGTTGTTGAGCTGCTAATTGTTGAGCCGCTAATTGTTGGGCTGCCATATCCTGATAAGCATTCTCTAAATAACCAGTTGCCATTGGTTGGTTTCCGTAAACAGGATTACCAAACATGTCGTAACCTATAATCTGGCCTTGATTGGTCAAGTCCTGTGGTTGTTGTTGGTAGTAACTATAAACATCCGGTACATTGTTATCGTCATTTAAATCCAACAAATTTTTATTCTTCTTCCTCATTTCTTCCTCTTCCAATGAAAGTTGAATAGCTCTTTCAAGACTTTCATCTGATTGATTTCTTCTTCTTTGTTCTTCTTCTTCGGCTGTTTCTTTTGACATCTCTAATGCTCTTTGTAACTCATCATCATAAATATCGTCGTCTTCAGGTTGCAATCTGGTCGATTGTCTACCTCTTCTACTGTTTCCTCTTCTTCTACCTCTTGAACCAGATCTGTTAGCAGCATCTCTTTCTTCTCTTAATCTTTCGTCATCTTGTAAAAGACTGGTCAATTCTTTAGCCTTGACTCTAATAATTGAGCCTTGTTCGTTTCCGGCAGAATCCCTAACATTAAATTCTCTTAATGTTTTTATAATATATAAATTATCTTTTGCCCAAATGACCACATCGTCTGAACCGTATCTGACCAAGTAATCTAATAATGTCAAGGCTTTAGCAACATGTCTCCAATTTTTACCTTTATCATTTAATCTCTTATCAATGATCTCCATGATGTCTTGAAAAGATCCATTCTTATATGTTAGATCTGCGATTTCTGACATGGTAGTAATAGTTGGACTTGAAGGATCGTTGGAAGTACATTCACGGACCAAAATTTGGGCCGACGAATAACCATTTGTAACATTTCTAATGGTTCTAAGGACAGCTTTAGTCGTCATTGTATTCTCTTATTTTTTTAAGTATTTCTGTTGGTTAAAGTTTTTCAAAAGAACAACAAAATATCGGGAAATTTTATACCTAAGTGATTATAAGGTTATTCAATGAAAACTAAATGTAGTAATTTTTGTTGTTCGATTGCAAAAGATTACCAAAATTATCGGAAAAGGGAAGAAAGTATATAAGCCTATATATATATATATATATATGCTTAGAGTAGATAGATGTGTTTGTATATATTGACGAGCAGTGGCAACTCCTGAAGGCTTGGAGGGATTCTAACCGCCCACCACAAGCAACGCAACAAATAGCCACTTTCCCACATACCGCATACCTCTTATACCACCAAGTACACAGTATACAGTGAGCAACCGGGAACCGGGTCAATTAAGAAATAAGAAACGAAAAGCGAGAGGCGCTGAAAACTGCTTGCGCCAATTCCGCCGATCGACGCGTCACGTCACTCTGGTACACATGGATTCACAGCCAGGACAGTTGTGAAGGGTTTCATGAATGAAGATATCACAGTCGATGCAGAAGTCTTGTCCACAGTTGCTGCATTGATATCTGCCACTTGACTTCAATTTAGGTCTGGGTTGCTGCTCTTTCGAAGAGTTCGCAAAATGCGAGGATGTTGAAATCCTGTCTTCTTTCGTCTCCGTCCTAGCATTTTTCATGTTTTCTAGTATTTTTCTCTCTCCATCACCCATCGGGAAACTAGTATGGCATGAATAACAGCATTTAGATTTATAAAATTTGGAAACAGGCACCTCTTCGTATAATTTTAATGGAAATAAATGATGATATGATCTCGCTAAATGTGTAGATAAAATTAACATTAGATCACAACATGGACAAACTGTTGGCAACGTACAGACACGACTCTTACAGTTTGGACAAATATATCCACCATATACTAACTTTGAATGGCAAGCACATAATGTAGGTTCCGTATCACTCACTCGTAAAGGAAACCCCATTTTAACAAGCGTAAACCCATCTGTATTTTCCGATTCTGCTTTAGTAACAGCCAATGGTGTAACACAATCCAAAACCAATTCTCTGAAATGAGTCTCATTTAAAACAACATTATACGAGTTTTTCAAATCTCCAAAATTGGTCTTTTTGCATAATTCTTCACAGATCGCAACACGAGCAGTTAAACCAATCACTCGAATGTTAATTTTTTCCTTTACCAAAGATTGGATGGTGCTGTGAATATTTCCCGGATCAGAAGTAAATAGTGCCCCAAAGATAATCAAAATTTCTCTTGTACAATGTGTTGCAACATGTAATAATAATCCTCTAGACATTTCTAACGCATTTTGCAAGCTTGGGTCCCCTTCTGGCTCGATACGCTTGAGCTTTTTTAATGCCTCTATATGATCATTTGGATTACCACTCACCTCACTAACAACTTGTGCCAACCCATTTCTCATTACAACTATACTTAATTGAGATATTGGATTTTGATCAAAAAAATCACTAACAAATTCCATTGCATAATTGATCATCATTGCTGAACGACTTGGCCTGAAATCTTTCTCTCGCATAACAGAGGAGTAATCTAACACCAAAACCATTGTACGAATAATACCTCTTTGAAATGGTGTAACATTTTTTAAAAATCTCTTTTTTTGAGATTCAACCAATCCAGAAACAATAGTTTCAATAGACCCACTTTCATCTTCTTGAACGATATCCCATGATCGGCGATATTCATCCTCCCATGCATATCCACCATTTGCGCCCTTTAATGCTTCAGGTGCTTTCTTCTTTATTTCTGTTCCTTTACTGTTGCTCACACCATTGTTGGTATGATCGCCTTTCATTGATGGTGATTCGGAAGTTCTCGTGGTGTTTTTTTTCCTGCTGAAAGTAGATGGTATTAAACTGTCAGCATCATAATTCATTCTTGATTCGCTGTATAATTTGTAAATCCTTGAATTGTATCTGGTCAGCAATTTAAATATATAAGTAGCCAACATAACCCTAAAATATTAGGTTGAGATTTAAACCTCTTGAATTTTCAATATGGCGTCAATTCAACATTCAAAATATGTTCGCACTGCCTGGTTTTTTTTTGTTTCTTTCCAATTTTTTTTCATTTTTTTATTTTTTACTCTATCCATCAATTCTTTCTTACTTACCAAAGTTATTTTTATACATTCTGACTTCATCTATCGATAAAAAACAATAATGGGTAAAGTTAGAGGAAGAAGAACAAATAAGAAAGAGAACAAGGAAGTCATTGATTCGCATGATGATTCCAATGCAGATTTTGAACAACAAACAACATCTGACTTACCATTTTTTGGTCTTGTTGATTCAAATGAATTAACATATTTTCATCAAGCAGAACAAACTCTAAATGTAGACACATTTGGTTCTCCTGAAGAAAAGGCAATGTTTATTTCCAGTGTTTTTCAAGAAGCTAAAGGTAAGGAATTAAAATTAGTGACAAATCAAATTTGTTCAAAATTAATGGAAAGATTAATATTGCACTCGACTTTAAAACAAATTCACCAATTATTCAGTGCGTTTAATGGTAGATTCTTTGATTTATCAAGGCAAAAATATAGTTCGCATGTTATAGAAACTTTTCTTGTCAGATGTGCAGCACTTATTGAAAGGGAAATTTTGTTCAATGGTCAAGATGCAACTGCAGAATATGATGACGATGAAGAAGAAGAAGAAGAACAAGGTTGGGTTAGTATGGAAAATATGTTTTTGTATATTATTGGGGACTTTAAGCCACACTTGCAAAAAATGATGAAAGATAAATACGCATCCCATGTTTTAAGATTGACATTATTAGTTATGACTGGTAAAGAATTACCATCGAGTGTCGAATCTAACTCGATTTTAAGAAGTAAAAAATCTAAAATTGCAAGAAAAATGATTGAAATTAAAGATAGTGAAGATTACCAAAAAAAATTCCAAGTTCCCACTTCATTCAAGGATGAATTGAAAGAAATTCTTAAAGAAATCAACAAAGGACAAACAAGTGAAAGTTTGAGAGAACTGGCTATTGAATCCATTTCTTCTCCTGTTGTACAATTATTGATTCAATTAGAAGGTATTGTAGATAGAGAAAGAACTATTTGGAGTTCTATCTTTAATGGAGATAAACCTGATGCTGATGCCAAAGACCTTGAAAAGGAAGGTTCTTTTGTTGAGTACTTGCTAAGTGATACTGTTGGTTCCCATTTCTTGCAAAATGCAATTGAAAATCAAAAGGTTAAAAGTGTTGAGCGTATATATAATTTGTACATGAAAGACAGAATTGTTAGACTAGCTAAAAGAGAAACTACAGGTGTTTACGTTGTTGAAAGTATGATGGAAAAATTGAAAAGTAAACAACAGATTGAAATTTTGGATTCGTTAATTCCAGTTTTGAATGAATTAATTGTGAATAATATTGATATTGGTAGTAAGATCGTTGAATGCGCAATCAAAAACCAAAATTATAAGAAAGAAGAAATCGTTGATAAATTTATTGACTTTTTTAACAAAGGCAATAAAGAAAGTGGAATATTTGAAAATGTCTTGAAGTTAAGCAGTTCCACTGTATACAGTACAAAAGATGATTGGCCTAGCTTTGAAGAAAGAAGAAGAGCAATATTTTTAGAAAAATTAATTGAATTTGATCAAGA